>CAUYSK010096762.1:0-41121 GCA_963575035.1 Avahi laniger | reverse complement strand
GTAAATGTTATTCTTATATGTGCACTTATGTGTTGATCAGTTAATACCAATTTGATGGTGAGTACATGTGGTGCTTGTTTTTCCATTCTTGGGATACTTACTGTGTTTGTTATAAGCCTGCTGATTTTGCTAAACAAATCTCTTTCAAAGAGATTTCAATGAGCATATGATGGCAAAGGCCTCAGAGGTAGGAGCTAAGAAGGCAAGGTTATGCTGCGGTGAACTCCTCTCATCTCCAAATTGCACAGCTACAGCCTTATCCTTAGCCCAACCCCCTGAAGTTGTGCAGTATGGTTCTAGAAAAATGTTATCTTCCAGCTGCGTGGAATATTCTTCCATTAGATGGCCTGCTCTTCTCTTCACTCAAACCTCTGTTCAAACATCACCTCTTCTGAGAGGTCTTCCCTAAATACCTTATCCAAAATAGCACCCTCAGCTTTCTAACTACTTCTGCCTTTTTTTTCTCCTTAGCACTTACCACCACCAGAGACTAAATAATTTTTTACTCATTTGTTGTCTCCCACCACTAGACTATAAGCCCAATGAGGGCAGGATTTCCTTCTGCTTCGTTCAATGTTATATTAATAGCTTCTTTAACAGTGATAAGCACATAGTATTCACTCAGTAAATATTTGTTGAAGGAAAGAAAAGAAGAATGGTGACAGTAGTGGTGACTACTGATACCTGAAGAGTAAAATTTAGGTGTAAACATAGACAAGGGCTACTAGAAATTCTAGCCAGCATCAGAAAACCAACGGATAGAGTAGGATGTATGGCAGGGAAAATCAAAATGTGTTCAAAGGAATGGGAAATGGAAGGGTTTACTCAAACAATGATGCCCTCAGTGGCGGAATAGTTTAGTTAGACTGTGCTTAGCTCCAAATGTATGCCCATTAAAATCTAGCTTTTGGTTTTTAAGTAAATGGCTCTTCCTAGGTTTCAATTTAAACCATAGATCTTGGGATGGTCAAGCTTTGGTGTAGATCTTTATAATTTTCCCTCTCTATTTAAAAAAGGATTACTTTAAGATTATATAAACATTAGCCAAATTGTACAATTTGGAGCTATGGGACTGCCTTGATGTAGCTATGTATTGGGTGACCCTATTTTTTTTTCCCCTTCAAAATTCAACTTGAGGGTGACCTATTTAAAATGGATGTAGACTTACTGCAAAGTGGGACTGAAATATTTGAAGAAGGCCTGCCATATAGTTAAATGCTATAGAAATCACAACTCTGAATTCTGCAGGAAACATATTCGTTATTGCTTCCTGTATTACATTTCATACCAATGATCAAGGTTTATATTATCTGTGGGTTGGGGCAGCTACACGGCCAAAATGAGGCCACAGAGAAGCATGTGGGTTCTACCAGCCTGGGGCATGCTCTAAGGTTGCTGTGTGACAAAGGAACAGTTACATCACTGGGAGGTAGGTTGGTAAGATCATACAGAATGTGAGAGGGGAGCTTTACAAACTCATCTTCATTCTTTCTTTTTTTCTCCTGTAGATATTTTTGGAATACACATAAAAACTATAATAACAGCAGAAAAACTTCCTGCATAATAAAAAGAAGTCACTTGATGATCTATTATCCAAATGTCCTTCCTATGGGAAGCCTAGTTTGCTTTCAGAGCAAGAGGGCATTCAGGCCAATTGACCTTCTTTTGGATTTTAGCTCCAAACTCAAACAAGAGCTCTGTGAAATTGTGGGGGTGGGGTGCGAATCATTTTAGAGCAATGAATGAGTCACACTTTAAAATGTGCATTTCAACTGGAGCTAATGTTAAATGTGGAAAGATTGGCAACAAAGTCTTATTAGTATTAGTAATACCATACTTTTTTGAGTTTGGTGAAGAATGCATTCACCAAAATATCAAAAAGTTGGAATTGACTAATGAAGAGTGATAAGAAACCCAGGATGTGTGCAGATACCTTGATTTAGGTCACTCTTCAAAAACTAATCCTTTATGTGCATCAAATTTTTTTATAAATTTCAATGAATTTCTGGTTGTGTTTTTAAGAACACAATGGAACAGAATCAAATATTGAATGAGAGAGTATATCATTCTAGTTTAAGGAATAATTTCTATTAAAATGGCTTGAAATTCATTTTGTAAATCATGTTTATTAAGATACTAGAGCTCTTACTACAGAAATATTGGAAGAATGTTCCTTCCTAATTTAATGGAATCAATTTTCCTAACAGCATCTCCAATAATTTTCCATAATTATTGGTCAAAATGTACAAATGTACACACATTGCCAGCAATAAGTCTCAAATAGGATGGAAATGAGCTTACACATCTTCCAGGTGGGTGATCACATGTTTTTCAAAAGCCTTTGTGGAAATGAAACAGAAAACTTTATGGGCCTGTTTTACCAGAGATAAGGAGGAAAGCTAATTAAGACCTGAGATACTTCTTGGGGAGTATTATAAGGCATAAGAAGCTTTTAACTGGGATTTGCTTCACTTTTTAAAAAATAATAATTTCCTCCTCCATGTTCAGGCAATCGTTTCTTCAGTTCCTTTTAAAATGATGCTCATTTGATCTTAGTTATAAATGACACATGGCATGTAGTCTTTATGTGCCAAATAAAATAAAGTTGGAAGAAATTGACAGAGTGTATTTTTCAGTAAACTTCTCTAATTTCGCATTAGTGGTTTATGTTAAAAACAGCTTTGAATGGCTGTATTGCTAATTGTTAGTAACATCCTGTGGGACCTTTAGCCTGTCTGCTGATGTGAACATTTTTAATTATAAATCACTTAATGCCTCCATCCCTCTGCCTCCCCCTCCCTGACTTCAGTTGCAGGATAAATATCTTTCCTTATATGGTGCTGATGGAACTTTGCAAGTTTGAGTTAATTTCAGCACATTCAATACTATAGCTAACTCCTGTCATTTTCCAACACCCGAAAGAATACCTTGCGTAGGCATGATCACTCTGCAGCCCACTCAGTAACATGAGTAATGATCTTTAAGTGAACCATATCAAGACTGTAGGGCTCTGGATAATTTAGACAGGAAAATTGAAACAAGTGTGCATTTCTGTAAAAAATGTCATTTTGATTTTCTGCTTAGTGGGACTACACAATCTGTTAATGCAAAAATCCTCTCAGCGAGCTAGACAATTTTTTCCCACCAAGCTGGGGAGAGTGTATGCTTATGTGCTTATGTTGTGTGTGTTTGCCTGCATGTGTGTACATATAACATATCTGCAGATTAGAATGGTAGATCAGTTTCCTTTCAGACTCATGAATAATAAATACTGGAAAGAGGGCACATATGATGTTTTTCTACTGTTTCTTAGTGTCCCAACATATTCCTAAGATGACTACCCAACTAGCCTCTGATGCTCTGCCAACTTGGCATTAATACCCTTTACAGTGAAGGGTATTTGTCCTCCTATACAGCTTGATATGCTACTCAGCATATCTTTGGTAAAGGGAGGGAAACCAGGGTTGATTTTTTTCCCTTTTATAGTGAGTAAATTCTAGATTAAGGAATCTCAAACTCCAAAGTGAAAACCCAGTAACAGAGGTAGGTCTTGATTGAATAGAGAGGGGAGAGAGGAAGAAAGGGAAAGAGAGACCATTTGTTAGATATTTTCTAATTGTATTTATACCTCAATGATTTAAATTTTCCTAGTAAGAGGTTAGAAAGGATAGACCATAGTAGCAGGTGACATCCTGGGGAAGGAAGCCAGTGTAGGTATTGGGGGCTGTTATAGGAGCCCTATTACGTAAATGAACTGGAGAAAATTGCTAGAAAACATCCTTAGTTTTGGCTGAGAACTATCAACATTTCCTATATCTACCATCTTGTTTGTTTCTCATAAGAATCTTAGGAAGTGAGCTGCGCACTGGCAGCATCCCCATTTTATAGATCACCAAACTGGAGTCCAGGGAGTTTACACAAGGTCACACAGATAGTTTGTGGCCATATCAGAACTGATTTTTTCAGTTCTTCTGCTGGTTATATGTATAACACAAAATAACTTTCAGGTACCTCTTTTTTTTTTTTTCAATTTTTGACGGAGAGGGATAAAGAATTTAGTTCACCTTCTTACCTCATCACTTCCCCCACCTTGATTTTTGTTTCTTTTGCAGTGTGTAGTACATAATGGTTGTGTGACCATGAGGAAGTCACTTCCCTTTCCTGAGCTCCAGTTTTCTCATCTGTAAAGTGAGAGTTAGGTCAGATGTTCTCCAAGTTTCCTTTCATCCCCGACCTTCTACAATTAATTGAGTCAATGAGCACAGTCTCTTAATCATTTACACAGTATCTGGTTCCTTTAGCTACATAGTTATTGCAGCAGAAATATTACTGCTGTCTGAATTTAGATCAATGAAGAGTTAATGTTTAAGCTTGGACCTCATTGTAGCAACTGTGACTTGGGCAGGGGAGAATTTTAAGGTTTCTTTGTCCAGTGACCTGCATCAACACAAGCGACCCAGAAAACTGCTGCTCATGCTGCATTATGACTGACTGCCCCATCACCAGTGATGCTAAATGATCGTGATAATCCCTGAAGGAAAAATGGAAGCACATTTGTCCCTTCGATCCATAATTGGCCTGACACCGATTCCCAGAGACCATGCACATCAAGTCTCTCTCTGTTGGTAATAAATGCTGATGTGCCTTGTTTTTTTTTTTTCTTTTTCCTAGGATTATTTTAGTCATCTTCACTTTCAACCTTCTTTTTTAGGGGACAATTCAGACAGATTGCATTGTAATAAGGCTGAGTTAATAAAGATATGTTGTCTTTTTCAGAAGCTAGATTGGGCAAGAAATAACATTTGTTAGTCATTTGTATACCTGATTAGAAAAACAGATAGCCATTTGGCTGATAGCCACATCACACATGGGCAGTGTGATAGGGTGGAAAAAATACAGATTTAGAGTTCAGACAGTCCTGGGTTGAAATCCCAGCTCTGTCACTAACAAGGTGTTTGATCTTGAGCAAGTTACTCACCCTCTCAGAGCTATATCTCATATGCAAAATGAATATGATAATGCAAATTCTTAAAGAAATGTTGTAATTATGAAGAGTTCCTAGCATAGGACTTGCTACAAAATATTGCTCAGTAAATGGGAGCTATTTTATCAAGGAAGATCAAATGTCAGCATCATGATACTGTTTCTATTTATGTATGTGTTTCAAAGGCTGCATAAGGAAAGAAGCCTAGGGCTTGTTTTATTTCTCTGTTTCTGCCCCAGTGCCTAGTGTAGTATTTGGAACATGGTCATCATTCGATCATTATTAGTTCAAGGAATGAGTGAATGAATGAGCAATCGTAATATGAAATAGATGGTGCAGGTATTCCCATTTTTGCTCATTGGTAAACTGCAACTACAAAGGATTGTGATGTGCTCAATTGCTGAGTAAGCTGGCAAAGCCAAGACTCACACCTACATCTTCTGATTCTAAGGCAAGTTCTTGTTAGCAGTATCTCCCTTAATAATCTAGAACTATTTTCTTCCCCCCAATTTAGGAGCATTTGTGAGTTTCTAAAGACTTGTCAGTCACTCCTTTGTCTTGTAAAGTCCCTTTTCTAAGTAGGTTAAGTAGGATAACCTTATTATTTGTTCATTCATTCAACAAGTTTTGAATAGGAGGGAAGATATTTTGAAGAAAAGCATGAGTTGGAATGGGTTCTGTGGGGCCCATTGCCTCTTCTCAGAGCCTTTATAGTTTGTATTTGTTATGGGTGTCTATAGATGTTTCTAGAACACTAAATATACTGTATTACCTATAAGGATTAGGCATCTACCTTCTATTCGTTGTTAAACTCCCTCTCACCAAAGAAAAAAAATAACATACATTCTCCTTCTTTAAACTGCTTGCCCAAGACTCATGTTCTTGATTAACCAAGCCCACTTTTCCTTCTAGCAGAAGTAAGGAGAAGGGGTCCTTTTGTAGTATACAGGGAAGGGCCTCACTTTAGACTTTACGCTGGACTCATTTGGTCTAGTTATCTTCTGTCTGCTTTTCCTTAGCACGAGAACAGGAAAGTTTCACCTACTAATCTCACCTATGTTCTGAGCATTTCTAACCCTGACAAACTCTGCAGCAAGGATCTTACATTACTTCCCATGGCCATTTGGTGAGTCAGCAATAGGCCTGGATTAAAATTCAGAATTCCTGAGGTTTGGTCTTGCATTTGCTTCAGTACCATAATGATGACAGCTGGGGATAACAAAATTCCTTTGAAAATTTTTGGCATTGTGTTTTCAGATTCTGGAGATGAAAACATCCATTAGATGAACTATACTTATTAAGATATAAAATGTATAGTTTCTTTTTCTGTTGGATTCAGAAAGACTTTATTTGATTTCAATACCTCCTAAAGTCCAATGCATTTTAAGGCTTGACATCTAGGCTATCCAACTGCCCTGGACTATTTTTAGCCAGTTGAGTGAATTACTGTCCAAAGAGATTTTTTTCTAGTTTCTTTCCATATTTCAAAGAACTTTTAGTCCTCAGAAATATAAAGACCCCCTGCCCACCAACCACTACATACACCATACCCACATCTCTTACGCTTTGGAGCCCCTGCTCTGTCTGTCCTGAAAAGAGGGTGAATATAGTCTGCACAAGCATGGAGCAGGTTTATCAGGTCATAATTTATGGGACTGAAAATGGAGAAGTGACAATTCTTGATTGGAGGCTAAGAAAATACCTTGATTACCAAGTATGTAAAGAACTTTTCAAGATTCTTGGGGTAGAACGTGTTCTGATAGCTGAGTGCTGCTCCTGGTTAAAACAAAGCAATGAAAAGCATATTTTTAGATAAACACAAGATACCATTATATTTTTGTATGCAGTGGCTAGAAATTTCTTATGCAGAAACTATACTAAGATGGGAATTTTTAAAATGTCCATTCTCTTCTAGCTAATGATCCATTTTAGAGGTGAAGGATGAAAGAGGGAATGGGGTAGTGAAGAATCAGCATGAAGAATTACAGAGAACATGTAGCTCAGAGTCAGAGGAACTTGGGTTTACAGAGAGTGAGAAACATAGCTATGAGAGTTTGGGCAACCTCATTATTATAATCTATATAAACAATCTTAATAGTAACTACTTTGTGTTATTGATGTGAGGATTTGATACATGTAAAACACCACAGCACAGTATCTGGCACATAAGAAGTGCTAATAAATGGTATCTGTTTTTATAGCCTAGGCTGCATTATGGCTCTGCCATTCCATGCTTCAATGGGGCAGCTTTGAATGAAGGCTGAGGGGGCTGGGGTGTAACTCAAGGTAGGAGAGCAGGTGCTTAGAAGCTCTCATGGGCTCTGAAGTCAGACTATCTGGTTTTGAGTTCAGCTACACCACTTTCCAGTTGCATAATCATGGGCTAGTTTACTTAACTTTCTGAGCCTCAATTTACTCATCTGTAAAATGGAGATAATAGTAGCCACACCTTATAAGGTTGTTGTGAGGATCGAAAAAGTCAACACATGTTTTTAGAATAGCGCAGTGCACTAAGCATTCTAAGTGTTAGCTATTATTTTATTATTATAGAGTCTAAATAATTATCTGTCATCTGCACATCAAATATCATTTTTTGCATATAAAACACTTAGAATAGTGCCTGGCACATACTTGACACTCTATAAATTTATCTATTTTTATTTTTTTGAGTGTTTATTCTATGTTGAGTGTTGTACCAAATGAAAACTCTTTGAAGCAGTTGTATTTATGTATGTATGTACGTATGTATGCATGAATGTATGAATGTATGAATGAATGAGACAGAGTCTCACTCTGTTGCCCAGACTGGAGTGCAGCAGCATGGCAAAATCATAGCTCACCATAACCTTGAACTCCAGGGCTCAAGCAATCCTTCTGCCTCAGCCTGGGTGGTGTAGCTGGGACTGCAGGCATGTACCACCACACCCAGCTACTTTATTTTTTTATTGTTTGTAGAGATGGGGTCTCGGTATGTTGCTCAGGCTCGTCTCAAACTCCTGGCCTCAAGTGATGCTCCCACCTTGGCCTCCCAAAGTGCTATGATTACAGATGTGAGCCACTGCACCTGGCCCTGTCTCATTTTAAATGATGAAATTGAGGCACATACATGCCTATTTTTTTTAAATTTGATTTCATCACCACTGCTTGTCCTTTCTCTTCTAGTTGGTATGTATCAGTTGATATGTGTCAGAGTGGACTTGAACCTTGGTTTATTATACTCCAAACCCCACATTCATTATATTACATTGCTTAGTAAATGTTCGTTGAATGAGATAACATATAAAATTAGCAAAGCTTAGATTAAGGATCAAAGTGAAATGGAATTATTCTCTATATGCCAAGAATAGCCTCCCATGTTCTGTTAGTTGGTAGCAGCCAAGGAAGCAAGAACCATGCAGAACCCCAAGATTGAGTCTCACAAATTTCCTAGATACAGGCTGAGGTGAACAGTAGTTTCATAAGGCTTTGCGGTTGTTGTTGTTAATTGTTTCCAAGCATTCTGGGTTCAGATCAATTTAGCTCTTCTATGTTTTATGCATAAGGCTGGAGAGAGCTGCTAATTCTGTTTATCATTTACAAAAGAAAAAACAACTTGAATTTATGGACCTGAACACATGTGCTGCACATGTGATTGTGTAATATCCACTCAGTTACTTTACGGTAATAGACTGGTTTATTCCTGAGTGTGCCCCAATGGGTTGATCTCAGCTAGATAAGACCAAGTAAGAAAATTCTTCTGAATTTTGTTTTTAAAGAAAGTGGAACCGTCAGGATTAAAGAAGATTATGCTGGCGTTAGTTCCTAAAGAGCCCCTAACCTTGAAAGAAGTGAATATCTGACCTTTACAATGGTATGGGCTTTGATAAGAACTACACTTATCGAGTCTCTACCAGTGAGTGGCAGGGGCATGGAATTGCCTGGGCTATTGGGTGGCTTTAATCTCAATGACACCACAAGCTATCCTAAATGTAAATCTAATCAATTCAAACAGCAGGTGATCTCAGCTTTAAATTTATCAATTATCCTCACCAGCCCCTTCAAATCAGATTCTTATTAATATTTCAGAGAATTTATAAAATTTCTGGAATGGCCACTAATTCTGGCTATGTGCCAGTGATAGTGCCATGGGTTTTATATATATTATATTCATTCAGGGATATATGGCTATTATTATCTTCATTGACTACATTTTATAAATGAGAAAAATTGAGTCTCAGAGAGGTTGGATAACCTGACTGGATCACAAGAAGTTACAGAATGGGGATTTGAACCTGGACCCATCTGACCCTCAGTATGTACTCATTCCACTGCACCTGGGTGCAAAAGGGTTACAGGTGCTCAAACCCTCTTGAATATATTACTAGTCTATAGGTGCTTATTAACAAACAAAACAGCTCTAATGATGTCACAGATGGAGGACTCTTGAACTTCAAGATCACCATTGTCATTGCTTTGTCTGTGGTGTGGAGTGTCCCTCCTAACTCATGAATCAAAGGCCTTGGAGAGTCTCAGGTTTAAGTGAGCTGAACTTTCTATCACTGAACTAGAACATTTAATTGGAGTGTGAGATGTATGCATAGGATATTTTGGTTGTTTTGGACTTGAGGAATTTGTTCAAAATGGTCATCCTTGGGAATAACTTCATTAGTTCTACAGAATGCAGAGACCGGTATGAATACTTCAGAGTCAGTAAATAAATTCAACTGGAAGGAGAGAGGGTGTTTCAAAGTATGACAGAAGTTGCTAATATCACCCCTTTAAGTTTTCTCATGTATCTTTCTGGAAAATCCTGAGATATGTATTGAATGTCACATATTTGAGAATACAATGTAGCCACATTCATGGGGCATAGTGCCAGGAATAGGACTAGGTTCCACAGGTGGGTTGGAGATGTTTTCCTTGGTGAACTAAGAAAGCATATGGAATTAAGAATTGTAGGAAGGGTATATAGGTGATCATGAAAGGCATTGTCATTATTATTATTGACATTATTATTCACTTTTTTAAAAAGCTCCCTTATGGGTTTTTTTTTCTTTTTATCCCTACTTGATCATTTAGATTTCAAAGTAGAACAGGGTTCTCGAGTATAGATCAGCAATCCTCTAAAATTTTGATTTCCAATTATTATTTAAATTTACAGAATTTCCTTTCTGTTTATGATTCTTACTTTTTTTCTTGACTCTTCTTGTTTCTACTGCATTCTTCCCTTCTTGTTCCCCTCACCTCTTGTATTATTGGTAAATCTTGTTTAGTTTTTATTTCAGATCATAGCCACTCTGCTACATAGCTCTTATTTTACCAGTTGTTTTAGGTCTGTAAGAAACACTAATATGAAATAGTATTACATCTTTTGATGAAAAAGCAGCCTTGTTTGTTATACAGATGTTTTATATTAAGAAACAGCTAAGCTCTGCTTCATTATCATTTCCAAATGATTTGGCTTTCCAAATCCTGAATACTGAGGTATCCCCGTCTTGATTAACCTTGTGCCAGAGCCATGCTGAAACAGAATTAGCTTGACAGAGGAGAAATACTTACAGTCTAGAGCCTGAAGTTGAATAACTCATGAACTTCTCTTCCTTCTCTATAAGGTGAATGTCCTCTTTTTGTTGGGAGTTGGTTTATACAGAGAAGATATATCTAACATCTTTATTGAGCTGAGCATGATTTGCATATTTGCAGTTGTGGGAAAAACCCCAGTCCCTTTAGCATTTTATCAGCTTCTTGAATGGAAAATTTGTAGCATGTTGTTATTCTGCTCTCATCTTTCTTCAGAGCTTGTGTAACAGCTGCCTAGCATAGTTCAAACTCTCTGTCAATGTGGTGACCATATTTTCCAATTGCAAGTCAGGACACATGGTCTGACAAATTTCAGTGTACTTAAGGAGACAATGGAATGGAATGTTTGAAGTACAGACGGTTTCGGAGTATATAGACACCATTCTTCTCAGAAAAATAGGCATGTTCAAATTTTGTCAACATGGGAACACTTGTTAAAGCTCCTATTATATGTGATAGAGGATGCTATTTCACCTACTGAACTTTTTGTTTCTTGTGAGATCCTATATCTGTCCATTGCTAAGATTTCAAGTAGAGTTAGACCTGTTTTAACCCCAGTAAAGTCCTACTGAGTTCTACTTGTTCGCTGTATCTGGTGCTGTAGCCAACTTGCTACAGGAACTACACATTGTGAGAGTTATATGTTTGTCTCCTCAAGATAATGAAAGGTGTCATATCGTATTAAGATTTATATAACTGTAAAGGACATGGCATGTGGCTTGTGTAATCAGTATCTTTACTTAATGCTCATATTTTACACATGAAATTTCAAAGGAATGTAACTTTTAAGAATCTTATAAACTCCTCCTAGGTGGAGAGGGAATAAAGTGGCCAAAATTCAAGGGGATGTGGAATAAGGAGCTATCTTATCTGCAAATCTAGGGAAAGTGCTTCATTAGGGAGAAGCCACTAACATTATAGAAAGAGCTTTTTCAGCCTTGGGGCCAAGGTAACTCAGACCACTAGGAGAACCCTGAGCACACAAGAGGTTTAAATGTGCAGTTGGATCTTATACAAATGTTATGAATGTGTTTTTGAAAAACAGTAGTATTTTTTTGAAAATTTTGATAATCTGAACCCTGAATGAAAAACAAGATTTCTTTTTTGTATTGGACAAAGTACACTCTCTCTCTTCTCTCTTCTCGGAGCATTTATTCCTTTCTTTTAAAACCAGGAATTAGATGTCCCTGGCTCACTGAAGGTCAGTTTGGGAGCTGAGACAATGACAGGTCTCTGTTTCCTCCAATTTCCCAACTCTGGGAATCTGAAGTTGCTGTTACTTCCCTGTTTGTGGCTGTCACTGCATTGACTCTGCATGAAATCTTTCTGTTTGATGCAGAGCAAGAGAGATGGAAGGGGTAGGAGTATCTTTACATTTTCGGTTTAATTAGTGATCCTAGCCTACCAGAGTCTATGCTTACCTCCTGAAAGTTGTCTCAGAGATCAGATTGGGAGGGTAACTTTCATTGCTGAGGTCTATATAGAAATGGCTCTTGTAAACTCTGTTTCCTAAAATGAGTCTTATTAGGGAATCTTCATCTTGTTTGTTTAACAAACATTCTTGGCTAACACCAATGCAACCTCAGTGGAGAAAGCTCTCAGAACCTTGCCTATGGGATCTAGATCCACGATATTGTAGATTAATTAATTAATTAATTTATGACAAACTCTCGCTCTGTTGCCCCAGCTAGAGTGCAGTGGTGTAGCTTAGTGCAACCTCAGACTCCTGGGCTCAAGCAATCCTCCTGCTTCAGCCTCCTAAATAGCTGGGACTACAGGCACATGCTACTATGCCTGGCTGATTTTTTTTATTTTTGGTAGAGATAGGGTCTCGCTATGTTGCCGAGGCTGGTCGTGAACTCTTAGCCTCAAGTGATCCTCCTGTCTTGGCCTCTTGAAGTGCTAGGATTATAAGCATGAACCACCATGTCTGGCAGTTCCCACATTCTTTATTATTTTTGGAGGCATATGACCTGGAGTCCAGATCGTGAATTACATGAAAATAAAACCCAGTGTCCTCCAATTTTGCTGCCTTCCTTTCTTTCTTCTCATTAGTTCTCATTTTTGCTTTTTGAAAATTTTAATTGATACATAATAGATGTACATATTTTGGAGGTACATGTGATATTTGGATACATTCATATAATGTATAATGAGAAAATCTCTTTCATTTACTTAAGATGTATTTATTGAACTTTTAGTATTTCTCAGACATTGTCCTAGGCATTGAGTTCCCAAGTGGTGAACAACACAAAATCTCAAACTTTCACAAAGCAGCCACATAAAGTAGCAGTTAAGAACACTAACTTTGCAATCTGACTGCCTAAGTTTTTTTTTTCAAATGATAGAACTGGACTTTATTATTTCTTTTTAGTTTAGCACATTATAGGGGTACAAATGTTTAGATTATGTATATTGCCTTTGCCCCACCTGACTCAGAGCTTCAATCATGTCCATCTTCCAGACGGTGTGCACCGCACCCAGTAGGTGTCAATATACCCATCCCCTCCTCCCCACTCCCACCTGCCCGATACCCGATGAATGTTACTACTATATGTGCACTTAAGTGTTGATTGGTTAACACCAATTTGATGGTGAGTACGTGTGGTGCTTGTGTTTCCATTCTTGTGATACTTCCCTTAGTAGAATGGGCTCCAGCTCTATCCAGGATAATCCAAGAAGTGTTAGTTCACCATTGTTTTTGTAGCTGAGTAGTACTCCATGGTATACATATACCACATTTTATTAATCCACTCATGTATTGTTGGGTACTTGGGTTGCTTCCACATCTTTGCAATTGTGAATTGTGCTACTATAAACATTCTAGCACAGATGTCTTTTTTATAGAATGTCTTTTTTTTTTCCTTTGGGTAAATGACCAGTAAGGGGACTGCTGGATGAAATGATAGTTCTACTTTTAGCTCTTTGAGGTATCTCCATATTATTTTGCACAGAGGTTGTACTAGTTTACAGTCCCACCAGCAGTGTATGAGTGTTCCTATCTCTCCGCATCCATGCCAATATTTATTGTTTTGGGACGTTTTGATAAAAGCCGTTGTTACTGGAATTAAGTGATATCTCATTGTGATTTTGATTTGCACTTCCCTCATGATCAGAGATGTTGGGCATTTTTTCACATGTTTGTTGGCCATTAGTCTGTCTTCTTTTGAAAAGTTTCTGTTCAATTTGTTGAGACATGCTTTGTGGCCTAGGATATGGTCAATCTTAGAAAATGTCCCATGAGCTGATGAGAAAAACATATAGTCAGTGGTTTTGGGGTAGAATATTCTGTAAATGTTAGTCAGGCCCATTTGTTCCGGAGTTCTGTTTAAGTCCATTGTTTCTTTGTTTATTTTCTGTTTGGAGGATCTGCATTGTTTTATGAGAGGGGTGTTGAAGTCCCCGGCTATTATGGTGCTGCTGTTTATTATTTTGTTTAGATCAAGTAGGATTTGCTTTACTAATCTGGGCGTACCTTAGGTGCATAAATATTTAGAATTGTTATGTCTTCTTGTTGAATTGTACCCTTCGCCATTATATAGTGACCGTCTTTGTCTTTCATTACTTTTATTGATTTGAAGACTAAGTTATCTGAAATCAAAACTGCAATGCCAGCTTTCTTTTGGCTTCCATTTGTGTGGAATATTGTTTTCCATCCCTTCACCTTGAGTCTGAATGCATCCTTATGGGTTTGATGTGTTTCCTGAAGACAGAAGATACTTGGCTTGTGTATATTTATCCATTTGGCCAGCCTATGTCTCTTTAATGGGCAGTTCAAGACATTCACATTTATTGAGAGAATTGATAAATGGGGTGGATTTCTGTTCATCCTGTTGAGTTGAACTTTGTTGCTTTATTTTCTCTCTTGGGCCATTGTGGTATCTGGCCTTTGACCTTTAGCTTTTGGATGATTTTATACTGGTGAGTATTTACTGTGCTGATCTGTGTGTAACATGGTTCTGAGTACTTCCTGGAGGGCAGGTCTTCTCTTGATGAATTCCCTCAGTCTTTCCTTGTCTGAGAAGGTCTTTATTTCTCCTTTGTAAAAGAAACTTGGTTTCGAAGGATACAAGATTGTAGGCAGGGCATATTCTGTTTGAGAAGAGTGAGAACGGGAACCAGTCTCTTCTGGTTTGTAAGGTCTCAGTTGAGAATTCCGAAGTTAGTCTGATGGGTTTTCCTTTGTAGGTTACCTGCTTCTTTCACCTTACAGCTCGTACGAGGGCCTCTTTCATGGTTATTTTGGCCAGTCTGATGACTGTGTGTCATGGTGTCTTCCTGTTTGCAATGAATCTCCCAGGAGTCCTTTGAGCTTCTTGTACCTGGATGTCTAGATTTCTAGCAAGGCCAGGGGAATTTTCCTCCATTATATCCTCAAATAGTTTATCCGACTCATGTGTATTTTCTTTTTCACCCCCAGGGATGCCTATAATTCTCACGTTAGGCCTCTTAACATAATCCCACATTTCTTGTAGGCTTTGCTCTTTTATTTCTCTGTTCTGCCTCTGTGACTGACTAGTTTAATTGAAAGGTGTTATCTTCAATCCCTGAGATTCTTTCTTCTGTTTGATCTACCCTATTCTTGAGGCTTTCTGCTGTATTTTGTAATTCCTTGAATAAATTCTTCATTTCCAGAAGTTCTGTTTGATTTTTATTTAATATTTCAATTTCTTTCGTGAATTTTTCTTCCAAGTCCTTGATTTTTTTTTTTGTGGTTTCTTTGTGTTCAGTATCCATTTTCTCTTTCATATCATTGAGTTTTCTTACAATCCATGTTCAAATTCTTCTTCTGTCATTTCAGTGTTCTGAATTTGGTTGATATCCATTGCTAGAGAGCTCACGTTCCCCTTTGGGGTGTCCTTTTGGTTTGATTCTTCATACTTCCAGAGTTCTTTTGCTGATCTTTTCTCATCTGGAGCAGCTGTTGCTTCTTACCTTTGGATTTTTGTTTAGATAATGAGATACCCAGTTTAATCTCTGAGCCAGTAGGTAGTGCTCGTGGGTGAGATTGGACCACAGCTTCTATGATGAGTCAGTAAATGCAGTAAAAGTGCATGCAAATTGACCTCCCTGTCAGTAGGTGGCACTTACTGGGAGGAGCAAGCTGCAATGTTGTTTTTGGGTCCTGTAATCAGCTCTCATCCCTCTGGATAGACACTCTAGTGTCTCATGTGGTGGGTGGGCCCTCGGACATCCAGGTGTGTCCTTATTCTCCACCTCAGCGGGGGATGTGGGGGAGTGAGTCTGGGTGGGCTTCGTTGGATGAACCTGTCCTCAAGTTCCACAAATGCTGTTAGCAGGGGTTGAAGGTCTGTTCTCTGCTTCTGGGAAAAACCATCAGGGATGGGCTGAAATGGCCCCACTCAGGCAAAAAATCTGCATGTGGAGGTGGGGCTGTCTGAGACCTGCAGTCTGGAGCAGGCCTCATTCCTTTCCACCCTTCCCTGTTCCATGGTTTCTCTCAGGCCTCTGCTGACAGTCAGGACCTCAAGCCAGTGGATCTCTTCTGACTGTGATGTGAGCTGGGAGGTTCCCTGCCTGGGATCACAGCCTGAGCTGGGAGCAAAGCCCTCCCTTGGGAGTAGGATTGCCCCTTGAGCACGCTGCAGGTAGGACCCACACTGATATGCCCCTGAAGGTACACACACCTCAATAGACTAGTTCACAAATATCCCTTCTGTGTCCCCCCGGGAATGAGATTGAGACCTGGGTATACAGGATTTGGCCTGCAGGCCTGTCCCCCGGGCCCTGGAGATCAATCCTTGACCCTGCCAGGGAGAAGAATGCTGGTCTCAAGTCACCCATGGGGTGCCCAAGCTGGATCAATGTCTCTCTGCCTCGGGGTTTGCCCCACTATGTCGGAGTCACCAGGCAAGCAGCATCAGGGAGGGCTGGCAGGTAGGGAGCTCACAGTCTGAGTACCCCTCAGTCTGCTGTAGGGTCCCAAAAGGAAAGATTCCATTCCCTGTGGATGCCTCCAGGTGGTGGCTAAATTGGGAGGGGAAGGAGAGAATGAAACAATATGATGCCTGCCAATCTGCTCAGGTCTGTGGGGCAGGACGTGTCCCAAAGGAGCTGGGAGCCCAGTGCCCTGTCTGCAAGAGGCTCACTGCTCACTGGAGGCAACCATCTCTGGGCTGGTGTTGGCAGGTCCCTCCAGCAGCTGGGGAGCCCACCAGCAGTCTGAGATGCAAGGGAGGGGAAATTTAACTGCTACACCTACCCTTGTCACTGGTCTCCAAGCCTCTCAGGGTTTAGACCCTGCTGATGCCTTTCTCCTTCATGTTCTGCTCCACAACCTCTTCCTGTGGAGTCTCCTATAGGTTCAGGAACCCTTCCTTCCAACCCTCATCCAATCTATGTTTGTCTGCTTGTTTGTTTTTTTCACTTTCATCTTAAATCTTTCCTCCTTGCAGAGACACTCTGACTTGAGTTGTTTTTAGTCCACCATCTTGCCTCTCCCCCCTGACTGCCTTGCTTTGAATCCTGGCACTGATATTTACCACTTGTTTGATCGTAGACAAGTCATTTAACCTCTCTGTGTCCTAGTTTCTGCTTCTGTAAAATGAGAATGATAATAGATCCTTCACAGTATTGTTATGAGGAGTAAATGAGTGACTAGCCCATATTAAATATTATGTGAGTTTGTATTAGATAATCTGAAGCTTACATGCTAGTGGAGAAGATAGATAATTACAGATCATGATAAGTGAGGGGAAATAAACAGGTTGATGTACACAGTATCTTATAACCATTTTTTCCTGGAAAAGCATTTGATGAAATAATTTATAGTATGAAGAGTCTTAATATATTTGTATTTCTATGAAAGGTAAATCTCACATTAGATATAAACCAGTCATTGAACTTTTGTGCACTTTGAAATCAACTTGAAGGCCCTACCCACAGAGTCCAAGTTGGCTGCTAGAGAGCTCCTGCTATCACATCTATTTACCAGGCAGCAGAATCAAGAAAGAAATGGAAAAGGGTGTGCCCTTGCCCTCTCTCTCACTTAAGGAGATGTCCCAAAAGTTCCATATAACATTTTTGCTTACATGTCACTATTTTGAACTTAGATGCATGGCTTCGCCTAGCTGTAAGGGAGGCTAAGAAATGTAGTATTTCCTGTGTTGAATGTGCTCAGCTAAAAGTTGAAATTCTCTTTATTAAAGAGGAAGGGAGAATAGATGTTGGGAAGCAGCCAACAGTCTTTGCTACAGTGCCAACCTAGCTCTTTGTCTAACTTTGTATCTAAATTTGTTGCTTTCCTTTTTTTCAATTTGAGACTACCACTAAGACTCTTCTTGTTCTCATTAGTTTTAACTAGGTTAGCTTTTTGGCTCAGATAAAAGGAAAAGCTAACATTTGTTGAGCACTTACTCTCTGCCAATCATTGTACAACAGTGCTCTCAGGTAGACTATTGTTATCCCCATTTCATAGATGAGGAAATTGAGGCATAGAGAGGTTAAATAATTTGTTCAGTAGTGGCAGAATTAGGATTCAAATGCAAGTAGTTTGATACCAGAACCTGCTTATTAACACAGCGCTGCTTGATTTACTTAGAGTTGTGGAAATGGAATGACATACAACTAGAAAAAGGCAGAGAGAAACAGTGTAAGAAATAGCACATTTTTCACATGAAATGTTTATAAGTTCCATATTTGTAACTTATGGAACCAGTGTATGGGATAACATTTTAATTGTTTTATGTGTTTTTAAATAAATACATTTTAATTTAACTATTTGTTTTGTTATTTAAGGACCTTCACAATCTGGCCCTAACTTTTCACATTTAACTTAACTCATACCACTCAATATGATATAGTGGAAAGAAGTTTTAGAAATAGGCAAGGTTTGATTTGTAACCTACCTCTATCACTCCTGTATGTACGGCTTTGAGCAATTCACCTACCTCTTTATCTCTGAGTTTTATTTTTCTTTAAACAGGAATAATAATACCTACTTGTCTAAATATTTCTTTTTAATTTTGTTTTTAACTGATATAAAATAATTGTACAAATTTATCTTGTAACATGTGATGTTTTGATACATTTATACAATTGTATAAAAATCAAACCAGGGTATGTAGTGTATTCATCACCTCATACATTTATCATTTCTTTGTGGTGAGAACATTCAAAATCTTCTCTTCTAGGTATTTTGAAATATGCAACACAATATTGTTAATAATAGTTATCATATTGTGCCATAGAACACCAAAACTTATTCCTCCTATCTAATTGTAACTTTGTATCCATTGACCGATCTCTCCTGTATCCTCCTTTACCTTATTCTCCCTATCCTCTGATAACTACTATTCTACTCTCTACTTCTAAGAGACAAACTTTAGGTCCCATACATGAGTGAGAGCATGCAGTATTTGTCTTTTGGTGCCTGGCTGATTTCTCTTAACATAATGTCTTCCAACCTTATCCATGTTGCTGTAAGTGACAGGATTTCATTCTTTTTATGGCTGAATAATATTCCATTGTGTATATATACCACATTTTCTTTATCCATTCACCTGTTGCTGGACTCTTGTATTGATTCCATATCTTGACTATTGTGAATAGTGCTGCAATAAATATGGGAGTGTATATATTTCTTTGATATGCTGATTTTCTTTCCTTTGGATATATACCCAGTAGTGGGATTGCTGAAACATATGGTAGTTCTATTTTTAGCTTTGTAAGGCACCTCCATACTATTTTCTATAATAGCTGATTTAATGTCTCACCAACATTGTATAAGACTTCCTCTTTCTTTACATCTGTGCCAGAATTTGCTATTTTTTATCTTTTTGTATAATCATTCTAATTGGGGTGAGTTGGTATCTTCTTGTTTTGATTTGCATTTCCCTGATTATTAGTGATGTTAAGCATTTTTTCATATAGTTATTGGCTATTTATATGTCTTTTTTTGAGAAATTTCTATTCAGGTCTTTTTCCCATTTTTAAAATCATATGTGTGTGTGTGTGTGTGTGTGTGTGTGTGTGTGTATTTGCTATTGAGTTGTTTGAGTTCCCTATGTATTTTTTGTATTAATCACTTGTCAGTTGCATAGTTTGCAAATATGTTTTCCCATTCTGTAGATTGTCTTTTCTGCTGATTGTTTCCTTTGCTTTACAGAAGTTTTTTGTTTGGTATAATTTCATTTGTCCATTTTTGTTTTTGTTGTCTGTGATTTTGGAATCTTATCCAAAAAATCATTGCCCAGACCAAAGTCATGAAGCATTTCCTCTATGTTTCTTATAGTAGTTTCATAGTTTTGGGTTTTATATCTATATCTATCTATCTATCTATATCTATATATTTTTATATATATATTTATTTAGATTTTGGGCCTCTCATCCATTTTGAGTTGATTTTTTATTGTGGTGAGACATAGGGGCCTAACTTCATTCTTTTGCATATGGATATCTACTTTTCCCAGCACCATTTATTGAAGAGCTACTAGACAGGAGAAAGAAATAAAAGGTATCCAGACTGGAAAGGAGGAAGGTAAATTGTCCCTATCTGCAGGCATGATGATCTATGTATAGAATATTCCAATGACTCTACTAAAAAAACTCTTAGATTTGATAAACAAATTCAGTAAAGATGCAGAACAAAAAATTGACACACAAAAATCAGTAGCATTGCTATACACTAATTGCAAATTATCTGAAAAAAATCAAGAGAACAATCCCATTTATAATAGCTACCAAAAAATACTTAGGAGTAAATTTAATCAAGGAAGTAAAAGATCTCTACAATGAAAACTTGATGAAAGAAATTGAAGAAGGCACAAATAAATGGAAAGATATCCCATGCTTATATATTAGAAGAATTAATATTGTTAAAATGTTCATACTACCATGAGTGGTCTACAGATTCAATTCCTGTGAAAATACTAATGATATTGTTCACAGACATAGATAAAACAATTCTTAAATTAGTATGAAACCACAGAAGACCCCGAATAGCCAAAACAATCTTAAGCAAAAAGAACAAAGCTGGAGGCATCACACTACCTGACTTAAAAATGTGCTACAAATCTATATTAATCAAAGCAGCATGGTAGTGGTATAAAAAAGATGCATAGACCAGTGAAACACAATATAGAACACAAAAATAAATCCAAGTACGTAAAGTTAACTGATTTTCAACACAGGTGCCAAGAATACACAATGAAGAAAGGATAATAAGTACTTTAAAAAGGCAGTTATAGAGATCAAATGAGACAATGTAGGTGATACTCTTAGAATTTAAATGAATTTTTTTTGTCTCCTCATTTTCCCTCCTCCGTTCCCTTTCCCCACCTCCTACCCCACCTTTCCCCACCTCCTTCCTGACCTTTCCCCTCTTCCAGGATGCTCTGGTCAACCTGGATTAGTTACTTTTTTTGAGCATAATCAAATTTACCAAACTCCGTGCCTTTGATTTTGTCATTGCCTTTTCTTGAAATTCCCCATTCTCTTCTCCCTTTGTTACAGACTAGCATCTTGAAGGCCAAAGTCTGGCCACCATATGTTTTGATTGGTCTGTACAGTGTTTATTACCTGTTTTTAAATGGGGGCATACTTTGATTCATTTAGCATATGTCACACCACTTGCTATTTTCTTACACTTAGCCCATTTATACTCATTTATGTTCCCTACTAGGCTCCTGAAGGTATTTCAATTTGAGACATCCTCCATCCCAGTTTAAATCCTGCTCACTGTTCCAGGGCTATCTCAAATGGCTTCTCTTCCATGAAAGTCTTCCTTGATCTCATTATAAACTGAAATTTCTTGCCATTCTTCACCCACCCCATTTTTCTCCTAAAGTGCATGAGATGTACTTCTTCCTTAGCTTTGTGTTAATGGTGTGTGCAGGTCTTACTGTGTACTTATACTGAAGTTTAAGCTCCCTGAGGTCAGGGATCCTATTTTATTCATCTGTGCACCCTTCTTAAGATCTAGTAGCTGTCTTGCTCATGTTAGGCACTTAGATGCTTATTGACTGATCAGTGAAACCACCCTTTCTGCAAAGCTGAAGTGTAGAAGTACACAGAACAAAGAATGTTTTGTAGAAATGCATTTTAAAAATGGATAATAACACTTCTTGGTAAGAATTCAAGAAGTGTCTGACGAGATGATTCTCTGGGAAAGACAGAAAGTAGTTTTTCACTCAATCCACAGTGCTGGCACAGGATCTGTGTTTCTTTAGTTTTCCTTTCAAATTGGTATTGACGTCAGTCACTGAGAAGTTTTGGCTTGTGCTAAATTTCATATTCAACAGGATGGGCTTTGAAAAGTAAATGGAGTGAAAACCCATAAACTGGGAAGCTCTAAAGTGAATGTGCATGGTTAGTGTAATCAGTGACTAATTAAGGTGAGGTTTATGGCTGTTTTACTCTTTCACCCTGAAGAAATTTCAAGACCGGTCATGCACCACTTCCTATTGACGAGTGGGAGGCCAGAGGGGTCAGAAAGTCAACATCATTGAGAGGTCTAGTTCATAGGTGGGTTGACAGATGGGCTTGAGGCTTGAAGAATAATTATTCTCAGCAGGCCATTTGGTTTTCTTTGGTGATCTAGAGAGGCTGGGATGGACTCCATACAGTTGATACAAACTTTTGAGTAAAGTAGGAAACCATGTGGGATTTCTAAGCAATGTGGTAATAAAAATTGCTTCAGGTTTTTACAGGGATAAAAGAAATCATTTAGAACCTCCAACAAAATCGAGAAGGAAGCCAAGTCTGAATTCTGGTGTCCCACCCTCTCTGTTCTTTGTGACTTCGGTGCTGATAGTATTTTCACCGCCAGGAACCAGAGCCCTTATGTTCTCCACTGCCAGTATTAATCAAGACATATTGGGAGAAGATCTGTGTTTATAACCATGCTTGCAATAGCAAACACCTAAAGGCCCATCAGTAAGGTGCAACCAGGAGCTAAGCAGCTGTTTAAAAAGAAGATAGATTTATATGTACATTCATGGACTTCTGAGGTGTATCATTAAATAACAGCCAATTATGGAATAATACACTTTTACAAAAAATTATGTATAGACACACACATTTGTGTATATGTATGTGTACTCATAGAAGTAAGGAAGGCTGTTTACCAAAGGCTATCAGCTATATCTGGTGGCAGGTGTGGGTGGAGATTCCAGGGAGAAAGTTCCCTTTCTAGTTTATATTCTTCCATGGTGCTTATGTTTTTATGACAAGCATGCCTTACTTTTATGATCAATAAAAGCAAGAAATAGATATTCTTTTTGTTAAAAGGAAACAGAAAGAGTCCTTTTCGATATATTTTACTCACACTGAAATGTGAATTACTGACAAGAGTTCTGAATTATCACTCTTTCGAAGGAGGAGTGGGGTAGGATTTCACTAGATATCAAAGTCTTAACCTGATGGGAAATGGCCTTAAGGATGGAGTTTTAGCAGTTATTGGTAAACTGAAACTAAACATTCCATTTCCTGACTCCTTTCTTAATGTTTTTTTTCTGCTGGGTCACTTCTCATAGAGGCCAGCAGGGGCAGTGAAATCCATCAGGTGAGCTCCTAGGTCCTCCAGGGTTGCTTTGATCAGAATAGTTCCACTTCTCTTTGTTTTTCTGGTATTGGGGTTTCAACTAGGATATCATTTGGAAAAAACAAGATTCTACTGCTTAATAAAAGTCTGTAAACCACTGTTCTGCACCACACTTAACTATAAAATAGGTAGGAAAAATACCATTTGTTTATGGATTAGTCATTTAAATTCAAAGAGTGAAATGAGTTGCTTCAGGAGAGACATGGAGTAACTGGTAGAGTTGAGACTTAAATTCAAGTCTTTGGACTCTCATGTTCAGTGATCTTGTCATCATGTCATATTGTCTCCCATTAGTGGCCTGGAGGAGCTCTTTTTGGTGAGCTCAGGGCAAAGATACAAGAAGTAAGAAACATAGTGAAATGCCCAGGTGGTTTTGAAAGGCATAGTTTTATTATTATAAAACTATTGTCTAGATTTACCACTTTTTCACCAGCCTGGTCTGGGAGTTGGCAGGACCCAGGATCCAAGCAGATAATACTTGCTTTGGACCATGTCTATACTGGAATTACCAAGGGAAGCTAACAGGAAATTCTCACTGTGGGTTGGTAGCTTAGTCTCAGATGTGATCCCTTCTTCTTTGTCCATAGCACTGGGCCACTTATGTCCTGGGTCTGCTGAGATGTAGTGTGTCCCATGGCTGTACTTTGTAAATACCTTATTTCTGGTTGTTGATGCCTTTAATCCCACATTTCTCAACCAGAATTTAAGATCCTGTAAATATATATCTTGAAACATTTCTAAGGCATACAGAGAGAGACAGGAAACATTTTTGGTTGTAAGGGAAACATTATGAATGGCACAGATCTGTGTGGCTCCTCTGAAACATCAGGAGGCCAAACAGTTACTGTTTACAGGAGGAAAAAGTACTGAATTAATGGCCTTATCCATAACCCATGTTGCTGTTCCTTCATGCACGACTGAACCATATGGTTTTCAGTCTCAGCTCCTTTCCTTCGATGTGGACTTTGAAGCTTCCTCAAAGGTCTTTTGATATATTCTTGAGAACTCTTTTATCAACCCTTGCTACCTGCCCTTCATTTTGCCCCTAGACCAGGGACTGTTCCTCTCTTCTGCTTGGAGCTCATCTGGCAGTTCCCTCTGTGCTCATTTACGTCTGTTTTCGGGGCCACTCCAGGTTTGGCAGTGAATCATCACATTGATTTTCATTTGGAAGCACTTTTAATAGCCTCAGATAGGAATTTTTTTTTTTTGGTTTTCATTTTATTTCTAGTAGAAATCCTCAAAATCAATAGTTTAAAAAAAAGGTACTGTCTATTCTAATAGTAGTACAGGCTTCCCTTACTACATTGTACCATCAGCCACTCATCATGTGGGAAGGCTGAGTGAGTGATGCTCTTCCCTTGGTGTATTTCATCCAGAGAGCAATATGGTTCAGGTGAGATTAAAGTGCTACACAGGATGGATTACCTTGAGCTGGAGCTATTAATATTTTTAAGATAAGGAAACAAACTAATGAAAGTTGGTTAGTCTGTCGTGAGCAATTTATACTCAGCAAACAAGAACAAATATTTTCTAAAAATAGGTCATTAACAAGACCAAAGAGAAGTTTCCTTATTGGTAAAACATTGCATAAAGCTTGGAGTACAAGTGTAAGATTGTTGAGTGTAAAGGGAGAGATGTTGCTCTGGCTGTTAGGAGGCCTCAGTACTTGCCCTGGTCCTGAGACTAATTTTATTCAATATGATAACCTCTCATAAGTTGGAATATCTAGTTGCACTTCATTATCTAGAAAATGGAAACAAAATACCTGTCTTACCTACTTCATAGAGTTGTTGCAAGGATCAAAGAAATAATAGATGTTCTAGCTCTTTGAAAATCTTTAAATGCTGTGCATGCATGTGCACACACACACATACACACACACCCATCAGCAGTCACCAAGTCCCACCTCTGGAATAGTTATGAAATTCTATCCTTTTTATATATGCAATTTTCTGCCACAACCAGAGTTCATATCTTTTTCCTGGGCAACTGCAAGTGTCTCCCAGTCTGTCTTTCTGCTTCCAGTATCTCTTACCTACTATGTGTTCTCTGCTCTGCTGACAGATTCATCTTCCAAGTCTACTTTTAATCATGTCTTCCCCCTGCTCTAAAATTGTCAATAGATCCCTATTACTTGTTGAATCAAGTCTAGACTCTTTGGTCTGGTATTCAAAAGTCTTCATGATCTAACTCCTACTAAGATTTCTATCCTCATTCTCCCCTCCTCCCCTTATATTCTTATATACTCCATCTAGCCTGTAACATTTATCCCCCAGAAATACCCTATACTTTCCTAGAGCCTTTAGGATTTTGTCATTTCTTTATCCTTACTTTTTGTTTGCAAGCATCAAAACTCAATGCTTTGAGGACCCAGCTGGAATGCCATATTATCCCATAAAACTTTTTGATATTCCCTTAGGGGCATCTGTTTGGTAAAGATATTATGAAGGGATCTCAAGCATTACATGGTGGTTGAGTCAGATGACTTCTCAGACCCTTTCCAACTTAATTCCTTTTTCTAGGCAGTGCTTTCTGGATAAAAAAAATGAGAGCTGAATATTCCCATTTTGATAAATCAATATCTTCTGTCTCCTATTCTTCCTAGTATCTCCTCCTCCCTTTCACCTTGAGTTTCTGCTTTCTCTGTTCATCCTGGCAGAGCACCTCATTGTTTCCACCAAAGAGGAAGTCAAGCTTGGGACTTTTATTGAAGCAGACATGTCAACATTGCTCTGAAAAAATGGTGCCAGTCTGTTGGCCTGGCACACACTGTCACAAAATGATTTTTAATCATTATAATTACTCTCTCCTCTATATTCGTCCAGTATTTTTTACCATTCTTGAACAACTGTCTTGTCCTTCTAATTCATTTGAGTACATATCTTCCTTTCTAAACATTAAGCTCTTTGAGGGCAGGGACCTTTATTATTATCTTATTCCCTACAGTATTACTGGTGCTTGGCCAATGCTTGGTGAATTGAATTTACAGTGAATGGAGAAGGAACTTTTGCTTTTTTTTTTCCTGGGTATAAGGTACAAAATAAAGGATTCATTGACCCCTACCCATCCTCTGTGACACAAGCCTTTGTGAAGCTTCTCTTTGTGGCTGGGCAATAACCAGTCTCCTCCTGCAAGGGAAAGATTGTGATTTCTGGCAGAGCAGCTGTTGGCTTTGTGCAGCAATTCCACTGAGTCCCTAGGAGAGAGCAATTTCAGAAAGAGTGATTTGTTTGTTTGGTTTCCATCCCATACAGGGAAAAAAAATAGCAATAAAACATTGCATGGCCATGAACCTTTCACTAGGAATCCTATAGCCATGTGACACACAACTTCAGCAAAATCCCATGAGCATGAACAGGGTGCAGCAACCACAGATATGAAATAACCATCACACTGATGATCTAGGGAAGGGGAACATCAGGATAAGCAAACAGGACCTAACGGAGCCTGCTTTAGTACATATACTTTGCAGAACAGTCGGGGAGTAGCTGGAAGAGTAGCTACGCAAAGCATGGAGAGCAGTGGTAGTATTAAGACTTCATTTGGTAACACTGGTGTATTTATTTCACCTGTAGCTCTGATCGCAGGAACCAGGTTTCTCCTCCTCCTCTCTCTTTTCTCTCTTTTTCATTCTCTTTCATTGTCTCTCCCTTTCTGCCCCTCTCTCTTCTGTAGGATAAGGGATATATCAAGAGAACAAGGACACCTCCCTTCAGATCTAAGAGATATTAAATCCGTATATATATATATATATATATATATATATATATATATAAAATACTCTGAGGCTCAAAAAAAAAACAATTTGAAACACCAAATTTTTAAATTAGGTTGAACCCCACTCATAGAGGCAATAGTAAGGAACTCTCAGATTGTTGAAATCTTGACTCATGGAATCAGCACATAATAATTAGAATATTGTTGAAATACTGACTCACGTAATCAGCACATAATAGTTAGAATGTGGGTCAAACTAGAATTTAAGAGAAAAGACTTGACCCTAGTATAATCAGTATTGTTAGTTGAAGGTAAGAATAGGCCAATGGAAAAAGAATAGTCATCAAGGGAGCCTAGAGGGTCCAGGGCCAGAGGGACTCAGACAGATTCTGTGAGTCATTCACATTTCAGACACCAAGGAAGCTTTTTTTTCTCAATTGGGGGGGCAGGCCTCATTATGGTCTGGGTGAAATATCCTTGAAGAACAGCATCTTTTTGTGTTCTGAGTTCATATGCATCCTGCAATCTTCTGATGATGAATTTGAGTCTGTGGTATTTTAATACCAGGAAGAGTTTGTACAACACACATACACACATGCCTCTCTTGTCAAGACCTTCCTGAGCGCTACCAGCTCTGCTATCAGGACTTTCTTTCTGGCTGGTATATGAGGGCAAATTTTTGTTTTTTCCTGCTGCTCCTCCTTCAGCTCCTCAGTGCCCTGAGTCTGACACCTTGATCCTAGGCATCTGATATTAAGTCCATTGCTTTCTAGCCTTGGGTATCCATGGTAGCAACTGTGGAAAAGGAAGCAAGCACCAGAGCCTTTTTTAGCTCAGCCTTGTTTTTCCAGAGGCCATCCAGGAAGGGTAAGCCCTGTGTTTTGTAGCCAGAAAATAATAGCTGCTCCAGTTGGAAAGACTTTCCAGGGACCAGAAAATGTGTCTGGCTTGAGCACTTTTAAGTGGCTTATTTTTCTAAACCAAATTCTTGGCTTATTAGTCAAGATTCAGGGCTTATGTGTTATAAATGGGATGACCATATTTCCTAAACCAAAAGTTGGTTAGATGTTATAACCATGGATTATGCGAGGAGGAATTTATATATGTAAAAAGCCTGATAGGGTATAAAAATAAAGTAACATGTAGTTGACAAATTTGACAAATCATGTTTATTGAAATGAATAGCTATATGAAGTTATATGAAATAAGAACAGGACAGAATAATTCATAACAAATATTTATTGAGCTTCTATGTATTGGGCACTGCACTTGAAATATATCAGGGCACAATATAAACACCAAGATCCCTGCCCTCATGCAGCTTTCATTCTAGAAGTAGGGCTGTATGTCACCAAACTTTCAAAGGAACTTCTTGGGGTATTTTTAAAAGAGAAGATATTTTCAGGTGTCAACCTTATAGTAAATAAACTTTGGTTAAGTGAAGCCAGCTATTACAGTGGTATTTATCTATGTCACATGGGAGATGTTGGAAAAGCCATCTGGCAATTGCCTCTGGCTGGCACTTGGCTGGGAGACTATGAAATTGAATTTTAGTACTTGGGTGGTTTTAGCTCATGCTCCAGACACACCTTTGTTGGTAATAAACAACCAGTAATAAAACAAGATAGCAATATGCTCCTCATAGGGTTTCTTTTACCTGAGTCATTTGAACTGATGTGGGCATTGCTTGTATTGAGTCATAGCCTTTGAAGTGGTCAGCAGTGCTTCCATATCTCAAATTTCAGTCCCATATTCTGTGCAGTTTCCTGTATGTGGTCGTCATTATCTACCTTTTATGCATTGTTAGTATGCAGCATCAGTGCCTGACATGAGAGGTTCTTGAATACTTGTAGAATGAATGAGTGAATGATTGAGTAAATGAATGAGCAAACATGTGCCTAGATGATAGTTTGATGTGTTGGAAAGGGGAGTATCTGTCAGTTCTTTATTGCACTTACAGAAAAAAGTATCTTTAAAATAAGAAAAGGTGTGGACCACAAGGGAAAATAGGCCCTGCTGTGGTTGTACTTCTCCCATGGGAGAGTTGTACTGACAATAACAAGGAGTAGCCAGAGTTGATTGATGAACTCAAGATTTTGATTCAATTTCTAAGACTCATAGAGTTCTGTGGCCAGTTTTCTAACTCAGTGGTTCTCAGACTTTAATGTGCATCAGAAGCACCTGGAGGGCTTGTTGAAACACAGGTTGTCTGACTCCACACTCAGAGCTTTGATTCATTACATCCCGGGTGGAGCTGAAGCATTGGTATGCCTAAGAAGCTACCAGATGATACTAATATTGCTGGCCTGGGAGTCTTTTTTAAAAATTATTTTTAATTAACACATAATAAATGTACATACTTATGGGGTACAGAGTGATATTTTGATACATGTACAATGTGAAATGATCAAACCAGGGTAATTAGCATATCCATCACTTCAAACATTTATTGTTTCTTTATTTTGGGAACATTCAAAATCCCCTCTTTTAGCTATTTGAAAACATAAAATAAATTATTGTTAATTACAGTTACCCAACAGTGCTATAGAACACTAGAACTTATTCCTCCTATCTAGCTATAATTTTGTATCGATTAACCGATCTCTCTCTATTCTCCTTTCCCCCTTACCGTTCCCAGCTGCTAGTAATCACTATTCTATACTCTACTTCTAAGAGATCAACTTTTTTGGCTTTCACATATGAGTGAGAACATGAGGTATGTATCGTTTTGTGCGTGGCTTGTTTCACTTAGAATAATGTTCTACAGATTCATCTATGTTGTCACAAGTGACAGAATTTCACTATTTATTATGGTTGAATAGTATCACATTGTGTACATATACCATATTTTTTTATTCCTTTATCTCTTGATGGACACTTAGGTTGATTACATGTCTTGGCTACTGTGACTAGTGCTGCAACAAACATGGGAGTGCAGATATCTATGTGACATACTTCTTTTCTTTTCTTTGAATATATACCTAGTAGTAGAATTGCCAGATCATATGGTAGTTCCATTTTTAGCTTTTTGAGAATTCTACATACTGCTTTCCATAAAAGTCGTACTAATTTACATTTCCACCAACAGTATCTAAGAGTTCCCTGTTCTCTACATTCTCACCAGGAAGATTTTGTCCTTTTGATAATAGCCATTCTAAATGGGGTGAGATTATACATCATTGTGGTTTTGATTTGCATTTTCATGATGATTAGCGATGTTGAACATTTTTGGGGAGTTTGCGTAGATTTTACTGATGATATATGGTAATATAGAATCATTGTGAAATAGCATATACTCTCTATATGCATTTTAATAGAATGAGAATGCTAAAAAAAAATCTCATTAGCATTTGCTGACAAATACACCTGTTTTTCACTAAGCAAAAGTCATGGACACAGTAGTTGATAAATACTTAATATGATTAAAGGGATTTTACCCCAGGAAATAACCACTTTAGCAATATCACAAGGCAATTAACTTTTGTAGTTTAACACATTACATAAAAAGCGATTTGGTTTGCAAAGAAGTAATCACAATGCATCTATTATTTTGTTCTTTTTTAAAAAATTTCAGAATATTATGGGGGTATACAAGTTTTGGTTACATAATTTGTTTTTCTACAGTTTGCATCAGAGTTATAGGTGTACCCTTTACACAGATAGTGTGCATTGTACCAGTTAAGTGTGAATTTACCCATTCCCCCTCCCTGTCCCATCTGCTTGAGTTCCATTGAGTTCTACTTCCATATGTGCACTGAAGTGTTGATTGATTAGTTCTAATTTAGTATTGACTACATGTGATGTCTGTTTTTCCATTCTTATGATACTTTACTTAGGAGAATGGTCACCAGTTCCATCCATGTTGTTACAAAAGATACTATATCACCATTATTTAATGGCTGAGTAGTACTCCATGGTATACATATACCACATTTTATTAATCCACTCATGGATTGATGGGCACTTGAGTTGTTTCTACATTTTTGTAATTTTGAACTGTGCTTCTATAAATATTTGAATGCAAATGTCTTTATTATAGAATGTCTTTTTATCCTTTGGGTATATACCCAGTAGGGGATTGCTGGATCAAATGGAAGTTCTACTTTTAGTTCTTTGAAGTATCTCCATACCACTTTTCATAGAGGTTGTATTAGTTTGCAGTCCCACCGGCAGTGTAGAACATTCCTATAGCATCCACGCCAACATTTATTGTTTTGGGACTTTTTGATAAAAGCCATTCTCGCTGGATTCAGTGATATCTCATTGTGGTTTTGATTTGCATTTCCCTGATGATTAGAGATGTCGAGCAATTTTTCATATGTTTGTTGGCCATTAGTTTCTCTTCTTGTGAAAAGTTTCTGTTCATGTCCTTTGCCCACTTTTTAATGTTTTTTTAAAATTTTTTTCTTGCTGATTTTCCTGAGTTCTATGTAGATTCTAGTTATCAGCTCTTTATTGGATGTATAGAATGCAAATATTTTCTCCCATTCTGTAGGTTGTCTATTTGTTCTCATGGTAATTTCCTTGGCTGTGCAGAAGCTTTTTAATTTGATCATGTCCCATTTATTTATTTTTGTTGTTGCTGTGATTGCTTTTGGGGTGGTCTTCTTAAATTTTTTTCCTAGGCTGATGTCTATAAGAGAAATTTCTGAAATTTTCTTCTAGAATTCTTATGATTTCATGCCTTAGGTTTAAATCTGTTATCCATTGTGAGATGATTTTTGTGAGAGGTGAGAAGTGCAGATCCTACTTCTATCATCTACATGTGGCTATCCAATTTCCTAGCACCACTTACTGAATTAGGGGGTGAATTTTTTTTTTGATGTGCAGGTGAATTCAGTTTGCTAGGATTTTACTGAAAATTTTTGCATTGTATTCATAAGGGATATTGGTCTGTAGTTTTCTTTCTTTGTGTGTCCTTTCCTGGCTTTAGTATCAAGGTGAAATTGGCTTTGTAGAATGAGTTGAGGAGAATTCCTTCCTTTTCAGTGTTGTGGAATAATTTCTGCAGCATAGGTACCAGTTCTTCTTTGTAGGTTTGGTAAAATTCAGGTGTGAATGTGTCTGGTCTGGGACTTTGTTTTATTGGAAGATATTTTATTGCTGCTTTAATTTCAGTGCTTGATATTGGTCTGTTCAGGAATTTTATTTCTTCCTCATTGAGCCTAGGGATGTTGTGGATTTCTAAGAATTTGTCCATTTCTTCCACATTTTCAAGTTTTTGGGCATAGAATTTTTATAGTATTCAAAGATGATATGTATTTCCATGATATGACTTGTGACCTCTCCTTTATCATTTCTAATTGAGCTTATTAAAGTTCTTTCCTTTCTGCTTCTGGTCAATCTAGCAAGAGGCCTTTTAATTTTATTTTTTCAAAGAATCAACTTTTTGTTTTATTAATCTTCTATATGGTTCTTTTGCTCTCAATTTCATTTGGTTCTTCTCTGATCTTAGTTATTTCTTCTCTTTTGCTGGGTTTAGGATTGGTTTGCTGTTGTTTTTCAGTTCCTTCAGATGATTCATTAGTTTGTTGATTTGTGATCTTTCTGTCTTTTGGATGTGGGCATTTAAGGCTATGAGTTTTCCTCTCAGGACTGTTTTGCTGTATCCCATAAATTTTGATAACTTGTGTTCTCATCATCACTTAGTTCAAAGAATCTTTGGATTTCCTTCTGAATCGCCTCTTTGACCCAACAATCATTCAGCAATAGAGTGTTTAATTTTCATGACTTTGTATAGAGATGAGTGTTTCTGTTGGAATTGATTTCTAATTTTATTCCACTGTGGTCTGAGAAGATACATGGTATAATTTCTATTTTTTTAAATTTGTTGAGGTCTTTTTTGTGGCCTAGGATGTGATCAATTTTAGAGAAAGTGCCATGAGCTGAAGAGAAGAACATATATCCAGTGTTAATTGGATGGAATGTTCTGTAGATGTCTGTTAGGCCCATTTGATCTAGAGTTCTGTTTAAATCCATTGTTTCTTTTCTTATTTTCTATTTGGAGGATCTGTTCAGTTCTGTCATTTGGGTTTTGAAATCCACAGCTACTATGGCATTGCTGTTTATAATTTTGTTTAGATCAAGCAAGATTTGCTTTATGTGTCTGGGTGCTCCTGTGTTTAGTGCACATATATTTAGGATTGTAAAGTCTTCTTGTTGACTTTTTCCCTCCACGAATATATAGTGATGGTCTTTATGTTTCTTTACTTTTGTTGCTTTAAAGTTTATATTATCTGATATAAGAATGGCTACAACAACTTTCTTTTGGTTTCTCTTTTCCTGTAATATTGCTTTACATCCCTTCACCTTGAGTATCAGTTAGTCATAGATTAGATGTATTTCCCGGAGACAGCAGATACTTGGCTTGTATTTTTTTATCCATTCAGCCAGCCTACGTCTTTTCAGTGGACAATTCAAGCCATTCACATTTATCGAGAAAATTGACACTTGGGGTGGATTTCTGTTCATCCTGTTGGGTAGACTCTTATTGTTTTGTTTTACTTCTGAAGCCATTACGGAATCTGGGTTTTGGACTTCAGCTCTCATGTGATTTTACACTGGTGGGTGTCTTTTGTGCTAGTCAGTGTGTAATGCAGGTCTGTGTACTTCCTGCAGGGCAGGTCTGGTCTTCAAAAATTGCATAAGTGATTGCTTGTCTGAGAAAATCTTTATTTCTTCTTCATATAAGAAGCTTAGTTTTGCAGGATACAAAATTCTAGGCTGGCCATTATTCTGTTTTAGATGACTGAGGATGGTTCCCCAGTCCCTTCTGGCTTGTAAGTTTTCAGTTGAGAAGTCTGCAGTGAGTCTGATGGGTTTTCGTTTGTTGGTTACCTGCTGTTTTCACCTTACTGCTTGTAGGAGTGCCTCTTCCATGTTTACTTTGGCCAGCCTAATGACTATGTGTCATGGTGATTTCCTCTTTATGATGAAGCTCCCAGGAGTCCTGTGTGCTATTTGTACCTGGTTTTAAGCAAGGCCAGAGAAAATTTCCTCAATTATTCCCTTAAATAAATTATCCAACCCTTGTGTATTTTCTTCTTTGCCCTAAGGCATGCCTATGATTCCTATGTTTGGCATCTTTACATAATCCCACATTTCTTATAGACTTCGTTCATGCCTCTTGCTTCTGTGTTTTTTCTCTTTGACTGATTTGTTTAGCTCATGGGTGCTATCTTCAAGCTCTGAGATTCTTCCTTCCTATTCTTAAGGCTTTCTACTGTGTTTTGTAATTCCACGAAGGCATTTTTCATTTCCAGAATTTTTGTTTGGTTTTTCTTTAATACTTTGATTTCTTCAGAGAATTTTTCATTCATTTCCTGCATTGTTTTTGTGGCTTCTTTGTGTTGGGTTTCTATTTTCTTTTGAATTTCATTGAGCTTCCTTATAATTCATATTTAAATTCTTCATCTGTCATTTTAACCATTTCATTTAAGTTGGTTTGCATTGCTGAAGAGCTATCGATTTCTTTTAGGGGTGACTTTTTGCTCTGATTTTTCATGTTTCCAAAGTTATCTTACTGATTCTTTCTCATCTAGCCTCTTGGTTGAGAGTTGGGTATGCTAGGGCTGGTTTACGGCCCTGTCTCTGATACCCCAAGGATTGTTCCCGCACGATGATGGGGAGAGGAGCGCTGGTCCTGAGTTGCCTTTGGGTGTTATAGCAGGTTTGTGAACCTCATGGGTTACCCCTGACCTGTTGTCTTCATGTCTTCCCAATGGAGTATAGTGAATTTGGTCCCCCAGCTTAAGCTCCAAGCTCGTGGATTGTACTTATGAGTATGAATCCACTGCTCCCTTATAGCTTGAGATGGAAGGAACTATGTTTAGTTATGGGGTTGTTCCCACTGTCATTGATTGTAGTTTGCCTGGAGGGGCCAGTTACTAAAGTAATCTATTGTTCCCATGGTAGGCTCTGGTCCCTCAGGTGGGGTATACAAATGCCCTGAGCTTTGGGAGGGGACTTGTAGCTCCTAGAGGTTGCCTGGACCCTGTCCCCCTGGGGTGGGGAGAGGAGCAAGATAGATCATAGTTGTGGTGCAAGAGCCTGGGTGTGTGAGCCTCTATGGGGCTCAGAGGTTGCTTATCTGGCTGCTAGGGGGCATTGCTGATATGGAGTTCAGGACTACCACTCCAGTTTGGAGGGCTGCTCCTTATGGGAGGGGCCTACTCGTGCAATTGCTGAGGCCCCTAGCCAGGCTTTTACCATACCTGTCCATAAACCTGGGCACTTTCCCCTCTGATTTATCCACTTGTGTTTCCTTTCCACCCAAGATGTGCTCTTGAGCTTATCTAGGGTTCATGTGTCTGACACCCTGGTGTACATCTCTGTGTGATGTTGGCAAGCAAGGGGATCTTCAATTGTTCACCTCTTTTGCCGCCACAAGACCGCAAGGTGAGGTAGGTGGGCATCTCTGTCCCAGAAGTCTCTACTAGGGGGATGCTCCCTCCAGGGGAATAGTGGCAGCTCAAGGAACTCTTAGATCAAGCTGAGCTCCCTATTAAAGTGAGTGGTGGTGAGGGCAGCTGCTCTAATTCAGCCTGTGGTACCTGAGGCATTCGGTTGCCATGGGAACCCATGCTTATGCAAGTTGAGTCTCAGTGGCCCAGCCTACTGCAATATGGTGGTTCTTTGGGGGAGGGGGATGGTGTGCACCTACAGACCCTGCTATCCTGTGCTACTCCACATCCTCATGATGGGCCTGGGCTCTCACTTGCCACTCGACCCTGGAACCAGGATCTCTCCCCTACACCTCCCCACCATGCCATCTGTGCCATCAGTAGGTGAATGCAACAAATGCCTGGGGGCAGGAAGATCACAAACTGAGGCTTCCCTGCCAGCTCAGGGTGGAAACGTGCCCCCGGTACTGAAAACAGGTCAGTCATCACGGAGAACTCTAGCAGCTGCTATGGTAGGGGAAGGGGCTATGGTCTTCCTGCACCACTCTCAGGTTTTGGGGGTCACCAGTTTGCTCTCCTCTCTGGCACCATGATCGCCCTCCTCTCCAAGCCGCCATGGTGGCTACACCGTCCGAAGCAGGCAAGGCTGGGAATGTGCTCCCGTTAAGTGGAGCCAAGTCACTCAGTGCAAGGCGCTTTGACATTTTGCCATAGGGTGAGTGTGGCCACATAGGTATGAACAGCTTGAGCCAAAATTGCTTCCTGGAATGCCAGGAGAGGAGGAAGTGCAGAGGATGAGGTGTCCAGATGCAGGGATGCTGGCTATCTGGTCCCTCATGGCACTCCCTCTTGGAATGAGAGCCCTGTGTCCCCTTACTGGCCTGATGTGCCCAGGTGGGGGAGGGGTAAATCCTCTACCCTTTCCATGGGCTCTGGAATGCCCTCAATTTGGTTTGTGCTGATTTTTCCCTTCTATCTCCCTTTCTCTCAGCTGCTCAGTTCCTCCTGGTTGTGTCCCCAGACTCCAGTGGTATCTGTTCTTGTAGTCCACTTCTGAGCAGTAATCACTCTCCACTGTCCTCAGTCCAACCCTCAACTCTTCTGCTGGGATGGTCCAACAAGTTTTGTGCCTAGTCAGCCATCTTGATGTCCCCAAGATTTTTGTTTTGTTCTTTATGATATCTATTTCTTTGTTGAATTTCTCATTTAGATTATGAATAGCTTTCCTCTTTTCATTGACATTTCTATCTGTATTCTCTTATATCTCACTGAATTTCCTTAAGATAATTAAGGTGAATTCCTTTTCCTGTGCTTCACAGGTTTCCTTTCTTTGGGGTCTATTACTGGAGAATTATTGTGTTCAAGTTTCTTTTCTGTTTTGTTTCTTGTGTCCTTATGTCGATATCTGCCCATCTAGTGGAATACTTGCTTCTTCCAATTTTATGAAATAGCTTTTGTAAAGAAGGACATTTTTTCCTTTTTTAATCTCAAAATATTAGAGAGGAACAAATGTTTTTGGTTACATGTATTGATTTTTTTTTTATGCTTGAGTCAACGTTATAAGTGTGCCCATCATCCAGATAGTGTCCATTGTAGGTTTTGTTTATTCCTCTTAATTCTCTGTTCTTGATTTTTGACTGACTGAGTTAATTTGAAAGAGTTGTCCTTAAGCTCTGAGAGTCTTTCTTCTGCCTGGTCTAGTCTATTCTTAAAACTTTCCACTGTGTTTTGTATTTCCTAAAATGAATTTTTCATTTCCTGAATTTCTATTTTTTTAATATGTTGATCTCTTTAATGAATTTTTCATTCATTTCCTGAATTATTTTTCTGGTTTCTTTGAGTTGGTTTTCCATTTTCTCTTGGATTTCATTGAGCTTCCATATAATCCATATTTAGAATTATTTATCTGTAATTCAGTATTTTCATTTTGGTTGGTATCCAGTGTGAGAAAGTTGATGTTCCCTTTTGGGGGTGTCCTTTGACTCTGATTTTTAATACTTCTGGAGCTATTTCACTGATTCCTTCTCATCTGGAGCAGCTGTCACTTATTCTTGGATTTTCTTTTGTTTAAATGGGTTTTTTTTCCTTCCCCTTTCAATGATAAGGGTCTGTCTGTAGCATATGTTGGGTAAGAAATTTTGGCTTTGCTTGTGGGTGCTTTGATGGGGGTTTAGGTTCTGGATGTATACCTTGGTTATAGATATCCTTAGTGTGATGGTTTTCTCAGTTGCTAGTTATTTGTCGGCTATAGCAGTGGTGAGCTATGTTTGTGGGCAGATTCTCTGTCTCTCATTGATGAGGGAGAATGGAGATTTTCTTTGAGATCCTTTCTCTTTCCCCAGCTCTGTGGTCTTCTTAACAGTGTGAATTGTATTAGCATGCCCAATTTAATCTCTGAGATAGTAGTTGGTGATTGTGGGTAAGAATCAACCACACCCTGTATGATTGAGTCAGTAAGTGCTGTAACAGGCTGTGCAAATTGACCTCCCTGTCAGTAGGTTGGACTTGCCAGAAGGAACAAAGTGCAGTGTTGTTTTTGGGACCTGTGACCAGCTTTAGCCCCTCAGGTGAAGCACTTGAATGCCCCAGATGGTGGGTGGGTCCCTGCAACTTTCAGGTGAGTCCGTATTCTCCATCCCAGCAGAGGCAGATGCGGGAATGAGGCTCGGTGGGGCTGGATTAGGTGAGCCTACCCTCAGGCTCCACAAAAGTTGGTAATATAGCTGTTTTTGTGGGGGTCAAACGTCCACTCCCAGCCTTCTGGGGAAAGCCACCAGAGAGGGTCTGAGGTGGCCCCATACAGCCAGAAAGTCTGCTTGTGGATGCAGGGGCCATCTGAGATTCACAATCTGGCTGTTGGGAGTGGGTTTTGCTCTTCTCCTTTATCCCCCCGCTCCACAGTCTCCCTCCAGTGTCTGCCAGCAGGCAGGAGCTCCAAACTAGCTGAGTTCCCCAGCAATGGTGCTGCAGGCTGGGAGCTTTCCAGGATCCTGCCGTGGGCTGAGAGCATGGATTTCTTGTTGTGGGGGTGGAGTGTTCCACAGGTGTGCTGTGGCTGGGATCCACGCTGCCCTCTCCTTTCAATTCTATCTATGTGCGCTCTCTGGCCTCCTGAGATTTGTTCACAAATCTCCCTTCCATGCCCCTGAGCAACACAATCGACTCCTGGGGGTATTGGATCTGGCCTGTGGGCCTGTCCCTGGGTCCCTGAAATTAATCTCTGACCATGCCAGGGAAAAGTGTGCTGGTCCTGAGTTACCTATGAGGTGCTCAAGCAGGTTGATGTCCCTCTGCTTTGGGATGTGCCCTACTCTGATGGAGCAGCTGGGCAAGCAGCTCTGGGAAGGGCTGGTGAGCAGGAAGCTTACAGTCCGATCACTCCTTAGTCCTCTGCAGGTCGTTAAGAGGAAATATTTGAGCCTTACCCTCTGTGGAAGCCCCAACAAAGGGGAAGCAGCAGCTCCTGAGAGCCCCAGCTCAAGCATTTCTCTCACCAGCCATGGGCAGGAGAGGGAAAGGAGAGTAAAAGAGTCTGAATGGGGGAAAGCTAGCAGGCATGTCTGTCCCACTCTCTGAAAACCATCCTCCTTGAATGTCCAGGTTCTGTGGTCACACATGTGCCTTGGGACCCACTGGCCCCCTGTGGCTCCCCAAGTCTGGGCCAGAGTTGAGAAATGTTTGTGTGGGAACAAACAAGATGGAAACTGAGGGATTGAAGCCTCATGGGGAAGACAAAAGTGTGTGGTGGGTGGAAAAAAATCTGACACCTGCCATCTTGGATCAGGTCTGTGGTGATGGAAAGCACCCCAAGGGGGCTGGCAGCCTGGTGCTTTGTCCTCAAGAAGCTCCCAGTTAGTTCACTGGTGGCAGTAGCTTTTGGGCTTGTGAGGGTAGAAAGGCTCTTCAGCAGCTTGGGAGCCTATTGAGTGCCAGAGATGTGAGGGAGAGAGAAACAACTGCTCTACCTACCCTTTTCACTGGACCACAAGCCTCTCAGGGGTTAACCTCTGCCAATATGTTGCTCTTTCTTGTGCCCCACATCTTCTCCCTGTGGAATCTCTTGTAGGTTCTGGCACCTCTCCCTCAGAATTACACCTGATCTGTGATTGTTTGTTTGTTTATTTTTTCTTTTTCATCTAAAACTTTTCTTTCTTTGTGAGGTGATCTGATCTGGCAGCTGGTGTATCTGGTCAGCCATCTTCCCCGATCCAAAACTCAAAGATTTCAGGAAGGACTTTTTCCTGTAGATATGAACTGTAGTGTTGGTTGGGTAGGGTACTTTGGCTTTGATTCTGAGTGGATGCAGTAGTGCAGTCTTTGTGTGAATTCTTTGGCTGTAATGAATGTCAGTGATGTCTCTGAGTGCCTAATGGCCTACTTATGGGTGTTTGTGGAGGCAGTGGCATGGCTTTGCTAGAAGTGGGATTGCTGGCAGTAGTGGGTGCCTCCATGGCTGGTCCTCTGTCCATGGGGTCCATGTATGCAATGCTCAGTGGCTCAGCTGGCTGAAAGGGAAGGGTTGCTGGTGGCAGTGGGTGCCTGTTGGACCTGTCCTTTGTCTCTGTGGAGCATATTCAACATACACAGTGCTCAGCTGCTCCCCTGGTCAATGGAGTGGGATCCCTGGTGGTGGTGGTAGAAGCCAGGTGGGCCTGTTCTCAGACCCTGGGAGTTGCATGCAAGGTTGCTGTAGTGACTGATGGGCCTAGGCCTGTCCTGAGGCTCTAGGGAACATGTATGTTGGCAGTGCACCTGCTGTACTAGACCACTTGTTCCTTGGGACATAGATGTATGGGCTCAGGTACTGGGGTCACAGCTGTACCACCGGGTCAAGTTGGAGTCATGGCACTGTAGACCTTTGTGTGGTGTGATGGGATAATGGTGGGGCCCCAGGATGTGGAGATATAGGGGCTATTGTGCCCCAGGGTAAGGCACACTCCAGCAGTGGCTCTTTTCTCAAAATAGTGCCATGATACATCAGCTTGGGTTCTGGGGAGTGCAAGGTACTCAGCATGAGTTCCGTCTCTGAAGTATTGCAGTTGCGTGGACTCTAGGCAGCTCCTTATATTGCTTTCCTGTTTACCACAATGAAGAGTCCCTGTTCGCTCCTGGTAAATCCTTGCCAGGTCCTTCACCTTCCTCTCTATGCTGATATCCTGAGTTTCTGTGCTTCTGAGGATCTTTGTAACTTTTTTCCTGAATTCCAATGTTCTCCCTTAGACAAAAATGCAGTTATGTATTTTTTTATTTCTGCATATTTTGGGAGTACAAATGTTTAGGTTACGTTGCCCTTGGCCCCCTCCCCCCCAGTCAGAGCTTCAAGCATGTCCATCGCCCAGATGGTGCGCATTGCATTCATTATGTATATACCCATCCCTTCCTCCCCCCTCCCATCTGCCCCATCACTGTCATTCCTATATGTGCACTTAGGTGTTGATCAGTGAAACCAATTCGATGGTGAGTACATGTGGTGCTTATTTTTCCATTCTTGGGATACTTCACTTAGTAGAATGGGTTGCAGCTCTATCCAGGAAAATACAAGAGGTGCTATATCACCGTTGTTTCTTTTAGCTGAATAGTGCTCCATGGTATACATATACCACGTTTTTTTTTAATTTCAGCATAATATGGGGGTACAGATGTTTAGGTTACATGTGTTGCCCTTGCCCCCCGTTCCCCCCTCAGTCCAGGTTTCAAATATGTCCATCCTATTGTGTGGTGCGCATTGCACTCTTTGTGTATGCATATACCCGTCCCCTCCTCCCTCCTCCCCCTCCCCCCTGCCTAATATCTAATAGATGTAATTCTTATATATGCACTTATATGTTGATCTGTTAATACCAATTTGATGGTGAGTACATGTGGTGCTTGTTTTTCCATTCTTGGGATACCTC
>CAUYSK010096761.1:0-41848 GCA_963575035.1 Avahi laniger | reverse complement strand
GAACGGAAGTACGGTTGACTTATATAACAGCACAAGTACATGTGGCGGAATGTGATTGGCGGCAGTCCCTGACGCACCATCAAGAGGCGGTCTCCTTTAGCGCATGCGTTAACTATAGCCAGATGAAAGCCGCGCCCCACATTTGAATGCAATTTAGTCACTTTTTTAGTTTATTTAAAGAATATTTATCCTTTTGAGGAGAGACAGTTCCGGATGGCCCTGGAAGCTCATTTCCCATCAGGCCTGCGTCGGCCCATCAGAAGATGTAGGTCGAGCCCCTGGGCGCCCCTTTCATCCCTGTTTCTAACAAAGCTACTTCCTGAACCCAGGATCCTATGTTATTTTATAGTTTCATAGACGTTCCCTGTCCCCAATATGTAGAGTATTACAGGGTGGGGTGGGTGCCGTCCAACTGTGCTCGGCCCAAACCTATCCCTCTGTGGGGTGATGAGTTGAAGGGATTGTGTGTGCTCAGCTTCTCTGGAGGATTTCCCCAGTACACTCTATTTCATATGTGCACTGTGGCTCCCTTAGGAAGTCACATGAAACCTCTCCACCATTTAGGGATGCAGTTGAGTTGAGCAGCTTTAGGAGTTGTCCTAATTTGCAGACTATTTATCATATTTAAAATTATCTCTCTGTGTTATTTGAATGATTTAAGTGAAACCATTCCAGAGAGCAGGAAGAGGGTCAATGCTCAGGTGTACGTGTACGTATGTAGAGGGGAATGAAATGTACCTGTATGTATTATCATATCTTTTTGTCTCTGCTTCAGTACATTTTTTTTTTAAAAAAATAAAATTTTCAGTCCCAAAAAGCAGTGTAAGAAATAGCATTGTGACTGTTGTCAGGATGTTTTTAAGGATGTTGCTCATTCCATTACACAGTAAGCTCTTTATAGGGACTCTTGAGAGTAATTTATTTCTGATCCAGGACTCAAGAATACTTATGGTTCTCCTGAATTATTGCTTTGTTTTTTATCTTAGGGACAATGAGTATGTCAGCTACATTTTCTTTAAGAATTGCATGTTAGAGTGTTCGGAGCCACATGTGTTGCCCACCCATATCAGCAAGGTTTAGGTGTTCCTGGTAGCCTCAGGCTGGCTCCCTGTGATACTCTTATCATTATTTTTCATCTGTCTTTTTCATCTACTTGAAATTTATCATCATGGTTATATGAATCCCTGTAAATCTCCAGAAATGTTTTTGGGAAAAGGTAGCTAGCGGTATAAATAAGTAAATGTGTTTCCAAGCCCCAGTTTTATTGGCTTCTTTTTTTCCCCCCTTTCCAGATTGAGGCGTTGCCAGATGGGCTGTTTCAGTGCAAAAAGCTGCAGTGTCTATTCTTGGGGAAAAATAGCTTGATGAATCTGTCTCCTCACGTGGGTGAGCTGTCGAACCTTACTCATCTGGAGCTCATTGGTAATTACCTGGAAACGCTTCCTCCTGAACTGGAAGGGTGTCAGTCCCTAAAACGGAGCTGTCTGATTGTCGAGGAGAATTTGCTCAATACTCTTCCTCCCCCTGTGACAGAACGTTTGCAGACGTGCTTAGACAAATGTTGACCGGAAGAAAAGAGACCCATGTCTCAAAATCATTTTTAAAAGTATGTTCCAGGGCTTTAAATGAGAAGTAAAATTTTCTAAGTTGTAGAGATGAGAAATCAGTGATGATTATGATGAACTATAATTAAATGTCTTATTAAAGCAACTCAGTGTCTAGCCCTAAATCCAACCGGTAAAAAATGTTAACACTAACCTAAAGTTTTGTGAGTAATTGGTCTTTAACTTATTAAGATGTCATAAGAAGTACACATCGAGAATGGAAAGGAGGTTATGAAATTACTGAATTCCTACGTTGCAGTTTTTACCTTGAAGACTGTATAGGTATTTCCTCCTCTTCCTCCTCCAGTCTCCGTTACTTATTTGCACATTTGTTTTAACTGACTTCCTGTTTTGATATTTATCACCGACACCATAAGCTCATCAATATAAATTTTCTTGTACTCACCGCTGTCTTTGATTTATGTTCTTAAATTTTTTTAAACAGGGTGTATTGTGCTTGGCAGAATTTCTGTTTTGGCTTAATTTTTACTTCCTTTCCCAGCCTGCTTGAATTTTCCTTAATCTGATTACCTCTTAACAATGATGAACCCTGAGAAAAAGTCTGCCTTTGACATTTGTCTAGGACAGGAGCAGGGCACTTAAGACATGTTAGGGGCATCCTGAAAATTAATGTATTCTGTAAGATTGCTTGTCTGTCATTAGAGCCTTTTTTTATTAATAATTTTTACAGTAAATGTAAAACATAAATATTTTCTATTGTAGAATCTTGGATTCAATATCTGCAAGAATAATTTTTTGTGTGGTACATAGAACATATGCATTTCTTTAAGAACTTCCTGTTAGTGTACTTGGTTTTGACTGTTTATGATCCTCATGTTTGTGTACATTCTGCTCCAAAATGTTTTTGTACTCTGCAGCTAATTACTGTTGGATAACAAAAGCCTTGTGCTTAATTCCCTCAAGTATTTGGGGGTTTCCTTGTCAGAGGGTGGCCAAGTCATCTACCTCTCTCTTCCCTAGTCGCTGTGCAATCGTACGGGTACAATTCTTCATTACTTACAAAAACTGTGATGGAGGGGAGAGGTACAAACTTGTTTTTTAAATTGATTTTAAAATGCTTTGTAGAAATTTAGTATGAGTTAAAGCAAAACACTTTTTTTCTCCATCTGCATAATCTCTAGCTATGATTATAATGTAAAACCCTCAGCCTCTATTCAGGTCTAAGTTCTCAAAGCTCACAAAGAAATAGATCTATTTAACTGAAATTCATCTCACGCCTTTATCTGACTCTTCTGGAATATATATTTGCTCCTTTTTATAAAGAGCTTTGTGTTTGGCCTTTTATTATCATGCATATTGTTAAAGGAATAAAATTGACTCATTTTTGGGAAATGTGCATTTTTAATGTGTTTTTCTGTAATGGATCGAGGCATTATGATGCCACTTCCTCATTTTGGATATAACTATGAAGAAATCTATTAACTGCACCTAGACAAAACTGGAAAACACCATAAGTAAAGAGTACTGTGTATATGGAATTGTTGTGTGTGGTATATGTTTTTTCTTGCTTTGCTCCGGAAAGATGAAAGTGAGTCTTTAAATTACAGCAAATGTAGCTTCCCTCACCTACCACATACTCCTGGACTGAAGTTCAGAAGAAAGAATTATTCACATCTAATGAAATTTGAATAATATTAGCTATAAAGAATATAGAACACCAAAAGCTGCCTAAAATATTATGGTTTATTCCGAACAGGAAGGAACAGTGTCAAAATATACTTCTTACCAAAACTTGCCTTTTAGTCAGAACATTCAAGTTCTCAGGGAACCAGGCATAACTGGTGAAACTTTCTTCTAGGATTTCAGAAAACAAGATTCGGATTATATCCATAGTTTTTTGTTATTTTTATTTTTTAAAATGTAAGTTGATGGTTATTTTAGTTTTTCACAATAGAATTGTCATGTGAACTAATTCCAGTGTTTTATAGGATTACGTTTTGAACGTGAATGTGATACATGGAGAAGTATTTAAATGTTTTTGCCCAAATAATTAGCCAGAATTTATATTAAAAAATCCTACCCTCTTTTATAGGAAAAATTTTCAAATCAAAATTCATATTTGCTGCCATCCATCTGACAAGCTAGAACTTCTCCGTGCCCAGTCACTGATTTGGTTCAACTGCAAAATCATTGGCTAAATTTTCCTTATCACCTATATAAATTTCTAGAGGTAATTTACTATCAGAATTAATAGTAACTCTTACAAGCTGCTTTCCACACAGCAGGGTATAATTACTGGTACAAATTATGTGGTTCTTGATGCCATAGTTTTTAAATTTTTTTATTGAAATCTTTTACACCAGTGTTTAAATATCTTTCAAAACAACATAGCACTGAAATGAGGAAAAATGAGACCACCACTTGACATACAAAATGTGGTGTTAATATCGTCTTTATTGCATTGTTGGAGCAGATCTTTATTTTACAAGTATTCATATTCATTTAAATGAAGTTTGTAAAATTATAATTATGAGATGTTAGTTGGCATTTGATTTCCAAGAATGTATATATACACTTTCCAAAAAATAAATGTGAAGGTTATTCAGAGCAAAGATTATGGCTTATGCTAGCAATGACGTGGGTTCATTTTATTTGTATGCACATATAGACACACACAGATGCACACAGACACACATAGACACAAACTTCATGCAAAATTATAACTTATTAGTTTTTTATATGTTTAGTATTTTTCCCAAAATTGCAAGAGGTTATAGATTAATACTAGGATAGTGATTTTTTTTATTCATTGCAATCATGGAGTATTTTATTCCCTTAGTTATGACATTTAAAAGAAAACCAAATGCTTAACATTGATTTGAAAACCTAAGTGTTTTTGAGCATTCCTGTAAAAGTGTAGCATCCTTTCCCTAACCTATGTTGGGGTATATCTGCATGACACATAGATACTGTATTTTCATTCTTTACCCTCAGTCTTAATTTTTCCCCTGTATGTCATATTTCACTGTCACTTAACAAACATTTATGTTAAACAGGGTAAATAGAGATCGTCAGGATCTCAGTGCAATAGGTGTGCTGGGGTACACTGCAGTGATTTATGTGCATAACATTATTTAATAGTGAAATTTTTTTTTCTGTTTTTCAAGTGTTTCATGATTCAAGTGTTGTGTTTAATTAAAATATTGCATAATATTGATGAGTTGAGAAACCATTAAAATAATCAAACAATTATTCTGTGGACTTAACATTATTTTCTTGTGTTTTCAGTAAAATATTCTTTGCATCTTTACATTCACATAGCATTGTCTTATCCATATAAGGTATTTTGTTTTCCTTCTCCACTCACCTACCCCGTTAAATTTGATCAGCACTTGTATAGTAACAATGTATTTGTGCTAGAGGATTTGCAGTGATACTTGAGCATGTATTTATTTCAGGGAAGCCAGTTCCTACAATTATGACTGAGTAGTTCGGCTTCACCCGTCCCTGCATTATTTAGACCTGATCCTATGACCCTTTGTGACCACAAAAGCATGAGTATATAACTGCAGGTCCACTTTGTTTTCAGTAACTGTATTTAGCATTAGAATCTGTATTTCTTCCTTTCTGGAAACGAGAAAGACTGGTGGGAGAGGGGAGGAGTTATTTTGCAGCCTGGCTTGTATAATGAATACATTATATATATATAATGACATAAACTAATAGCTGTTGCAAAATGCCCTGGATATAATTATTATCTTCAGCTGGATGTGCAAAGTTGAAGCAGTAAAAAAACTGCAGCCCTATTTAATTGGGCTGTTTCTTATCCATCACTTCTACATCCACGGGGAGCTATCTACTAAATACCTTTGGTACGGACTACATTCTCTTCAATGTTTTGTATATGAACAATTTCATCGGCACTAAAGCATTATCATAGAATACATGAGCCAAAGTACTAAGTGAAGATGGCTTTCAATTGAACGTAATTTCATATTTAACTTTTGCATTCGACTTGTATAATACACTACTGTTGAGAAAAATAACTATGAATGCCTTCTGCATGCTGTATATTATCTCTAACAGAGATGGTGCGATTTAAAAATACAAAGGGGTATAGAGTTAGAATGGACGTATTTGTGCATATATATGTTGTGTATAAGCCTAAATATTAACATTTACAAGATTTTTAAAATTCTTCAAATGTTTCACTCTCAGTGAAATAACGGGCCAATCTTGAATGAGACATTTTCTTTCATTAGCTCACAGTGAAGGCTGGCATTTATTATTTTATCTTTGTCACCTATTTGGGAACGTGTACAATTGGTTTTTGCTTCTGGTAATGAATGATTTAAAAATGTAAGATTTTGTTCAGTGTTTTTGGCTCTCAGGTTTACCATGTAAATCTGCATTTTGGTGGTGAATCCCTTTGCCTCAGATTCAGTAGCTTTTGGTAAACTTTACTGTTTTTAAAGTACCTTTTGTGTAAAATAAAGATTAAATTTTTTATAATAAATGGCAAATAAAAACATTAAATGCTGGAAAAAGTTGACTGTATTAATTTTTACCTGTGTTCATTTATCAATGCCCAGGGTCCAGAGGTGATTCCCTTTGTCTTCCAATGTTTCCTTGTGCAGTTGTATTGTTGTGTTATTCACCAAATGATAGATTTTGGATTTACATATGAATCTCATGATGGTAGAATGAGTATTCAAAATATGCTTTCATGGTCACAAAACAGCAAGCACCTGAAAAGAGCTGGATTGATTCTAGAATAAACTGAGTGGGGCAAGGGACTAAATCTCTCATGACAGGCCCATGTGTCCAAAGGTGTTCCTCCTGGGAATTGTTCAGGACAGATGTTCTCACACCAACTCATCTCTCCTTGCCTTCTTCCTGATGACTGTTCCTGCCTTCACTGTTAGTTTAACACTAACACCGAAGAGTGGACCATATAAAAACTAAAGAAGTGTAACACAGGCAATTCTGAGAAGGTTTAGTAAAGGAAGAAAAAATGAATTATTGGGTAAAATGCACATGACAGTTTGACCTTTTGGAAAGAAAACTTAATCTCTCTCTCTCTCTCTCTCACACACACACACACACACACACACACACACACACACACACACACACGCAGAGCCAGCTTATGAAGGAAAGTACCTCTACTGTCCTCTGGCCATATTCTCTGAAAATGCAGCAGTTCAACAAAGGCTTTCCCCCATCTTAAGTGCCATCTAAGTGCCTTAGGAATGGGGAGTATATTGAGAAATGAAGTGAGTACCTGCCTTAGGCATCAGTAGCCTTTCAGGAACCGCAGGTGCTTTGAGACTCCAGAGTTTTACATCAACAGTCTGCAGGGCAATGGCATGCCCCCGTGACCATGGCAGTCATTGTGGCTTTCCGTGCTTCAGCATTCACATCCACATTTTAAAATGGCTTTTCGAAACCGTGACAAAGGGCTTGACTGTGGGAGAGGGAGGCTGAGTCAGTGCTGTTGAAAGAAGGGTTCCATTCTCCGGAACTGCAGCTTTTGTTCTGGTTTCTGCTTCCTTGTCCTCGGTTCCTACTTAGTGTTCTCTGTCCCCTCATCTCTGAGGTCTAGAGAAAAGCAATTTAACCAAAGGGCACAAAGCCAGACCTCAAACTCAAGTCCCACATTTATGTAATATCATATATCTACATGCCAAAGAAGGATTAGAATAAGTGTCATTTTTTTAACACATAGTCTTTTTTAAAAAAATAAAAATCTCTCTTCACCCCACGTTGCCTCATCTTCCCCAGACTCTAATAAGTCTTCCTGCCTCCTAAACACCAGTGATTCTGTAGAGCTGCCTCTCTGCTACTGAGATTTTCAATATATTTCCTATGATAAATACGCTGAATTCTGTGTGCTTTTTTACACGTGCCTATTGTTCATGTAGGGCTAGACCCACATCATTTTTTACTCTCTACCTCCCTCTGCTGCTGAGAGGAGAACACATCAAATAGAGGCACCCCCGGCAGCACCCACTATTAAGTAAGTGTAACTCGTTTCTTTCTTTTGGGAAAATGACATTCATGCTTATCTCACCTACCCTGGAAGCCAACACAGATCCTCTCTGCTTTCCTTTAACACCAAAACTCCCGGCCCGCCCCATTTCCTGACTATTCACTTCTCCCACTTCTGTCCAGCTCCCTGCTTGTCCCAGGTTCTGCCCCTCCTGATGATTTCTCTTACGCAGATTGCCCATTGTTTATTTGCCAAGGACAGCCTCAGTCCTGGCCTCTATAGGCAGAGGGGAGATGCTTTTTTATGATTTATCAACATGTGCAATTGTCTTGGCCACCCTTTTTACCCGTGGCGCGAAGACCTCACAGCTCTACAAGTAAAAGATTAACAAAGTCATGAAAAAGCAACCCTGACATTGGAATAGTTGTTTTGGAGCCCAGCCTCCCCTTCTGGATACAGTCCTTAAAACGCAACATCCGGTTCCCTGCCCCTATGCTCAGGTTCTCCCTGCCTTGCCTTTATCAAACACGGCCCCCGAGGCAAAATCTTGAGGATTAATTGGCCCTCACTTAGTCTCAGTGACTGTATCTCAAATGAGATGCACACGGAAAGCCCCATGCAGTGCCTGGCACCAGTACCTGATCACACTGTGTGGATGTCCTGAGTAGGTCAGGATTCTGTACCCCTTCAAAAAAACATGCTTTGAATATTTATTTAACAAGTTTTTGGTAGAGTTGGAAAAACTGGTTTTCTATTAGAAAAAATCATGAACCTTTATGTCAACTGTCTTCTTATTCTCTTCAAAAACTAGACTCTAGTAAGAGTGAGGAGGAGTTTAAAGATGATTTAGCAGAAAGACAGGTGGGGCTGGGAGCTGTAGGGAGTATAAGAGTTCTCAAAGCTCACGGTGTTTCTATCAAATGTTCCCAATTAACAATCTCTTCTCCCAGGCCTTGCAAGCAGGCCCGTCAGCTGCTGGGTCTTCCTCCTTCCTCCTCTTTTTCCCTACTCTCTTGGCCCTCACCCTCTTCTTCCCAGAACCAACTTCTTCTCTCCCTCTCTCTCTCTCTCTCTCTCTCTCTCTCTCTCACTGTGCTATTCAGCATTGCCCCAACCACAAACTCCAAGCTTACATGTCCTCACCTATTACTAAATCCCATCTTCAAGAATAGTAAATACATATTAAAGACCTGTTATTCCAGGATGATGTGTTAGTTTCTGCTCACCAAAATAAGTGTTTTTCAGTTGTCAAGATTCTCTCTTCTTAGAGAGAATTCCAAGAATTCCCAGAATTCTTTCTTGTCAGTTTCAAATTCAAAATAAGAGATTTACTCCATATGCTGAATGGGAGCAGAGCCAATTTTCATTCCTCAGGCTGGTAACATAAGGAACGGCATGTGGAAACCTGAGTTCACTGGCCCCGGATTTCCGATTACTCCGATGACGTTTGGTGCTCCTTGTGAATTAATACCCCAGGCACCTGCTTAAATGCACTTACCCTTAGCTCAGCTCAGCCTGGCTTGCAGGTGCCTTGTATATGGCCGTGATAATTTTCTTCTCAAAAGGAATCAATGAGCTACCATTGCGGTGCAAAAAACTGTTTCTCTCTTGAAATGCTTCTCATTAAGGAGTAAGTGAGAAGATCCAGAGAGAACCAGCTGCCACCTATATGAAGGGAGTTTTCTTCTAATCTTTCCCTGAACTGGGGCTGGATTCACACCGGTGTCTGGAGTAATGCAGAGAGAAACTTCTCACATCCTCAAGGGGAGAAAAGGACTATTCTCTGTCACTTTTCCAGCCCATTAAGCCACCGTTTTTGTAATAAATCGAGCCTTCAAGCAGTTGCTCTGTGAAAAGGAAAAGCCTAACGAAGTAGCCAAGTGAAAAAGAATTGGTTCAGTCTGCGTTAAGAGGCCTGTGGAAATTTTACTGGGCTTGTGATATCAGGGCAGAATCATGCACATCATGAACTTCACTGATGGCTTCAAATTGAGAAAAGATAAAAATCTAACCATTTAGTTCCTGCTCCTTTAGCTTGGAGACCATGACTATAGGAAGAAGTAACATAGTGAGGATACAACAATAACTTTACTTAGCACCTACTATATGCCAGGGACTCTACCACGTTTTTTTTGTGTACATCTCAAGCCAACCCATAACCCCATTTGGTGTTTTGTTCCAATTTACAGGTGAGAAACCAAACTTAAAAGTTATAACCATCCCAAAACCCACAGCTGTTCATATTCAACCTAGAGGTCTGCATAGCCTGTTTCTACAGAGATTTAGCTGAACGTTCAACAGCAGAACTTTATCTTCTCATACTCACCTTAGTGTTTGGAAAACTCTGGTTTTCAGAGCTCAGTGCTGTCTTCTAGTCTGCCTTAAGCCTTTGCTTCTTCCTGCTCCACATGTATCCTAGCTTCTGTCTTCCCCTGAGCCAGTGAGTCACTTCCTATGTTTCATTTTCCTCCTCATCCTCTAATGTAATTCTGGAATCATAGAACCTTCCAATGAGAAGGAACCGTGAGGATTTTCTGAGATGGGTCGGTTAGGTGGCTAGTTGGAGATCATAACTCCACTGTGCATCTCCCTGCTGAGTGCTCCTCTTGCCCTGCTGGGCCGGCTCTGTGGAGCACAGATAATCTACATTGAACCAAAGCCTAGTGGAAGAGCCAGACTAACAGTCGTGTTTCCTACCTAACTCCAGGCCCTGTACACTCTCTAACAAGCTGCATTCATTTTAGTTTCGACCTATTCCCGTGCACAGTGTGTCACTGTGTGCAGGGCACTTTAGACCATTGTCCTTGTTTCATATGTAAGCCAACCAGGCTCTGAAAGAGACACCTTCAGTAGTTACCATTATTGAGAACTACTAAAGCACCTGCCATGGGCTTTATAAGCATCACCGATGCTTAAAGCATTTTAAGTAGGCATTAACTCCATTTTATAGATGAAAAATAGGTGCAGGCAGGTTAGCATACTAGGTTATATATTAGATTATATAGCTGGCGCGTGGCAGAGCCAGGTTTTTAACTGGAGACTCTGTAGCACCAAATCCACTTTTTCTATACAGTACACTGCCAAGGTCATACGGCTAGTAAGTGATACGGTTGTGAGCACGGCCTAGAATTTTGATATCTAATTCAGCATTTTGTTCTTTGCAATATGCAAGTACTAAATAGTGTGAATATTGAAAAGGATTGATACACATGTAAACACATCACACCTGCACACACACATAGTTTTAAACATTGTAGTATAAATACAATTTCATCCAAATAACCCATTTATTTTTAAATTTTGTGATTATTTTTGCAAATGCATAGTTTTTTAGTGTTTTAACCTAAATCTATGAGCACATTTGCTCTCAGTAGAAGAATGGAAGGTCATGGTATATTTCTGACCCTGTGGGTGAGGTTGGATAAGGACCACAACCTATTAAAAAGAGCTGTTAATGTTTTGTGGAGGTTTTTTTTTGTTTGTTTCAAGTTTGCAGATGAGGCTCACAGTCAGTTTGAGCTTTCTTAGAGACCTAAAGTTCCAGTTTAACTCCCTGAGAGTCCTGATTTATTATAGGAAAATGCTGGCAGATATTTTAGACTTGCAAAATGATCTTCCAATCACAGTCCATGCTAAATTCATTCTTCTGCTGCTGATTTCGACTGTTGGAAAGTGAGGAGAGCGAGGAGGAGGGAAGAGTTATGCTGTCCTTACTGAATTCATGCCGTGTTCCAGATAAGAAGCTGTGTTCCTCACCCAAGATAATGCCGTGACCCTGCCTTTGCCTTTTGGCTGAACACGTTAGAAGCACGAAGAAAGCATCAGCCCGAGCTCTAACAACCCACTGCCTTGTAGCTCTGGTGAATTTGGCATTTCCCCTGGAGTTCTTTGAAATGCCAGCCCTTCACGACATGGCATATCAGGTCCATGTGAGTTACCCAGCCCAGCCGTCTTCAAGCCCCATTCACACAGTAGGACTACAGCACTCAAGGGTCCCCAGTCCCCACCACTGAGCTCTACTGATGAAAGGAAGATGACTTACCAAGTGACTTTGCTGGGACTTTGCACAATCATATCCGCTATTTTCTTTTTTTCTTTTTTTTTTAATTTTCTTCCAGAAGATGAAAGAAATTGGCTCGTCTCCCTTTTTCTTTCTTTCTGGTGGTGAGTATAATTTCTCCAGCTTAGCAGAAAGTATCCACAGAGAATTTTTTTTGCAGTGCTGGAAATAAACCAAATGGTTTGGGTGTTGTCTCAGATAATCAGTGAAGGCCCCAGCTGAGACAGTGACTGGAAATTAACAAGCTTCCTGGGGTAAGCTGTGGCTCAGGGAATTTGGCCATGTTGAGGATGCTGGAGGCTGTCTCACAGAGCAAGAGCAAATGGGGTTCTTGAAACTTCTGGGATTCGGCACCAGCCCTCAGGATCCTGCCATTTCCAGTGTGATCTGCCTTATGTTGGCGTGCACAAGGTCCAAACCTAACAGAGCCTGGTGAGTGGGTGGGCCTAGATGTCCCCCAGGGTGCCTTCCAACTCCAATATTCTGCTCTATGTAAAATGCTGAGTGGGAAGTGTTGATCAGGTTTAATATTGAGTAATTTTCTTAGGAGCTTGAACATGTCATACGCTTCTTTTTTCAGCTTTTGAAATTATTCTCTTTCATGACACATGAACAAGACAAGAATTTTATTCACTAAATAACCTAAAGCATAATAGCAAGTGAGGAGGATGAAATTATCTTTTAGGGCTGTTCTGCAGTGCCGCCCCATCAGCAGAGCCAGGTACACAGTGAGACAACGCTATTTAGGGCAGGACAGACAGGAACATTCCCAGCAGGGCCTTCACAATGCTCAGGTTACAGTTCCTAATTAGGAGAAACGTCCTGAGGTTGTGCAGGTGAAAAGGTGACCTGCAGGTTCTCGGCCTTCTTGGGCTTCAATGCCAAAGCTTGAAAGCTGAGGCTGACCCTTTACCACTGGCATCCAGCCCAGAGTCTGACCTGGGGCAAAGAGATGCCTGCCAGTTTTAAGTTCTCCGGTTTTTGTTCCATGGGTCTCTGGGTCTGAATGTCAGGTCACTAACAGGCTCCCAGTTGGAGAAACATGTCTCTAGGCTTGGGTGCTCTGAGAGGTATTGGCTTCCGCATGGACTTGGGGTGCAGCCCCACCTGGGTGCCAGCGCAAAGGCAGACTATACACCCCTCAGGCTCATCCGATACGCAGTGGGCTGCCCTGCAGCTGTGTGCCGTGCACGTCCTCTGTGCTCTGTGCCAGCCCAGGACTGCCTGAGGCCTATGCTCAGACTCTGCTCTATCCATGGTCCCAACAGAGCCGCTGTCATCTGCCTGCCCAGAAGACACTCATCTCCAACCTGGGTCAGAGTCCTATTTTCTCCAGTAACCTTTAAGTAACCTTCTATCTCCGAGCCTCAGTTTCTGCTTCTACAAAATGTAAACTTCATTCTATAAATATTGAGTGCCTGCTACTACCTAGATGCTACCAAAGACATTGTGGATACAGGGGGACAAAGGGGACAAACAGGACCCTCCCCCATCAGTTCCTAGGAGTATTCCCTGAGATAATGTATGCAAAATGCTCAGCATCCTGTCTGACCCCAGTAGGTACTCACTGCATGTTAGCGCTAATGAGTTTTCATCCAAAGATGCTAGAAAATCTCTAAAAGCTTGCCCTTTCCTACCGTGGTCTGTGCACATGCGTTTCTCTCTGCCTAGAAGGCCCTTCCTCACTCTTTGTCTAGCTAACTCCATGCATCCAGTTCTTGGTATAAATGGTCACTTCTTCAGGGTGGGCTCTTTCTGACCTGGTCAGGCTTAGGTCCCCCTGTTGTGTGTTCCCATGGCAACGGGCACAATATTTTGAGGTATTCATCACTTTGGTAACTACTACTTGTTTAATGTCTGTTTTCCTGACTGGATATAAACCTGGTGTAAATAGCATCCATGTCTACCTGAAGTCTCAATTCTCAGCTTTGAGATTCTCCATAAATATCTCACCAACTTGACCTTTCCCTTCACATGAGAAAATTGCACTGGACCAGAAATGGGGAATCTGCTCCACCAAGAGCACACGGGCCCTTTCTCCCCTCCTCCTTTTCTGTCTCCCACCGTGAAGACGAGAGATGTCTAAGAAACGGCTAAAAAAAGGCCATGCCGTGCGTAGCACCCACATCTCCCTGGATGCAGCGGGTGGTCAGGGAACAAGGAAGATGAGCTGGATTTCCAGTTAGCAAGCACTCAGCACCCGCTCAGGAGCCTGCTGGGAACAGGGCACCATGTTCCATGGTCCCACTCTTATCTGTTCTCACCACAGCCAAACAGTGTGACTTAAAGGAGGGCATCTTGTCTCTTGTAACGTAGATAGTAGAAGCTTGAATAAACGAAATTAAGGCCTTGAGAGTAGAATGGTGTCAGCAGTAGCAATGTAACCATGTTGACGTTCCACTCTATCGCTGAGTGTGAAAGATGCCTCCAGCCTCAGTACTTTGTGGAGAACTTGGCAAACACACAGCCATTTATGTGTGACTCACTAGAAATGTGAATGCTCTTGCCCTTTTGTGACCTGTGGGTTTTAACAAGGCAGCAATGGAACCTGACCCTAGTGGTTTTCTTTTGGCCAGAATCCAAACCCTCCGGGCAGCACTGGACTTTCCATACACATTCCTGTCGGCCCACCATATAGAAAGACAGGGAAGTCCTCTGTGCCAAGCCACTCCAGCTTCCACGACTCTGCCCAGGCTGTTTCCTCAACCAGAAGTCCTTCCTTCCATGTGTACACACACACACACACACACACACGACACACACACAGTATATTTAATGCCAAACCTCACTCAATTCATTCTTCAAGACTAAGATGAAATATCACTTTATCTGTAACTTCTCTGACCATCTGCCTTCCCCCAAATTGGAATTAGGTGCTTTTATTCCTAATCCTCATAACAATGTAGTGAGGTTATTTGTGGATTTCCCCCTCACTAAACTTATGACAGAAACCAAATCCTGTTCATATTTTCATATGAAAATCAACTAGCATAGTGCTTAGCACACTGTAGGTGCTGAATGAATGAAAGGCAGGAAGCTCAGTGTTGGCAAGGTGTGTCCTGGCCAGTGGGTCAGCCAGAATCCTAAGGGCAATGGATGTGCCAGAAACCACCAGTGCATACTTTTGTGGACAGACTGTTGAAACAATGAGAAGTTATTAAAGGCTTGTGGTCAAGGAAATGGCATGAAGAAGTAGTAATTTGGGTACATCTCCGAAGGCATAGTGGGTATGATGAGGTTAAAGGAAAAATCTTATACCCCTTCTACAGATGGGAAAACTGAGGCTTGGGGGAGTTAAATGGCTTGCCAAAGCACACACAGCTAGTAAGCAAGGGAATCTGGTTTAGAATCTAGATCTGATTTCAACGTTTGTGTTCTTAAATATTATGTAAAAATTCAACCAAATCTGCAATCAACACCTTGAACTAGGGTCCTTTAGATCTTTAAGGAATGTTATCCCAGCTGTGTTAAGTTTGACTCTAGAATGTCACCAGCTCTGGCTGGACCTCAGTTTTCTCTTCAGTAAAATGAGGAGAATTGAGCTAGTTGACACTAAGTCCACTTTTAAGCTCTGAAATGCTATGATTCTCTGTAGAATACAAAACGGACTTCCTAACACCTGGAAATCAGCTCAGTCAAAACATAAGGGCACATACACATGGGCCCTGAAAATCCTTTTTAGGGGTTGCAGTCATGACTCCAACACACACACAAAAAGCTGTGAAATATTATCTTAGAGATATAATTGTTCTTCTCAAATGAGTGTTTAAAATATGCTCAGACATTAAAGTGTAACTTTTCTCAACTCACAGAAAGTTTCTGTTTCTCTGCATTGTCTGCTTAAGTCACAGCAAAGATGCCACTTGCTCATCATGCTCTTCATGTAATTGTGCACATCACCGAAATAAAGTTCAGCTTTGCATTCCCCAAATCCATAGCACCGAACACCATGCCCCCAACTTAGTCCATCACATAAGTCTCAATCAGACATACATGTAATTCTCTGACTTCAGGCTGCCTCTCAGGATGGAACACATCTGAAAATGTCTGTGTGGTTCAGAATGAACTCTGAAATGAAAAGTTTCCACCCATACCAGGGAATGACATCCTGTTGTTTTGGTTTGTTGGTTTTTTCCCCTCATTAAATCTGTGCAATAACTCCTTTGATTTGGCTTTCATTTGGAATGATCTGCCTGATGCCATTTTTCTGAAACATTCAGAACAAGATACAATCTCATTATAGTCAGCTACATAGAGTGGACCTTTCAGAGCATAAAGAAACATCTGTCCTCCATCTGTGGTGCCTGAGAAACAGGACTTTCAGTAGAATACTTTGTAGGGCACTAATGCTTTTAAAGGGAAAGAAATCCATTTCTGACTAAACTCTCAATAAAGATGTCTAACAGAATATTTTTATCTTACATATTGTTTTTCAAGAGCATTTCAAAGGCCACTGTAGCAGAGTGGTTTAATAAAAACATAATCTCTACATTCAGCCAGGCATGGTTCAGATACTTGCTCCGTGCTGTATTATACTAGTGTGATCTTGGACAGATATTTAACTCTGATACTTTTAGGTTTTCTGAGGGATGTAAAATAAGAATACTAGGATCTATCCCAAGAGATAATGTTTTTTTATTTTTTTATTTTATTTATTTTTTTATTTCAGCATATTATGGGGGTACAGATGTTTAGGTTACGTATGTTGCCTTTGCCTCCCCTCCCCCCCAAAGTCCGAGTTTCAAATATGTCCATCCTCCAAGAATGGAAAGACAAGCACCACATGTACTCACCATCAAACTGATATTAACTGATCAACACATAAGTGCATATATGTGTCCTGGTCAAGAGCCAACACGTCTGAAGAGGTGCTGAGATGGAAAAGGGCTGTCAACTTGCCCCTTGGGAGCTGTTTTTGCATTTTGTAAATGTTAGTTTTTCAGATTGTATCCCCCCTCTCTTTCTAGAACATTCAAAACAACTGGCAATTCAGCTGCTCTCTGTCCTTCTGGGTTTCTGCTCCCCTTTGTCCATCCCAAAGTCACTGGGCTTGGGATTTTGACATCAGTCAGACTTAAATTAGAATCCTGCCTCCTCAGCTTTCCAGCTGTCTTATCTTGAGCAAGTCAGGTAACCTTTCCACACCTCAGTTTTCTCATCTGCAAAATGGAGAAGAATATGAGAAAATTAAGACAGTACATTTAAAATTATTAGTCATATCTGACACCCAGTAGGTACTCGTCACCTTACCTTTCTTTCTTTGAATCTTCTTCTTACCCACTTCTTGATCCCTGTACCTGATTATTGATCCTTCTCTGAGGCCTTTGGTGAGATGATCACTAACAGAGTCAATGACTAATGTGAGCATGTAAAAAAGCATCCCTGGGGACACTTTAATCAATATTTCTAAACTAAAACTCTTGCACCAGGTCTTTACAAACTTCAGTAAAAGCAACGGACTCTTACTGAGTATATTTGCTAATTGAATATTTGAAGAGATGTGTGTGAGTGTGTGTGTGTGTGTGTGCACGCATGCACATGTATGAGCTTGGATATTCACAGAATATCTCCAGTGGATTCCCAAAAAGCTGGTAATGTTGTATACATTTTATCTGCATATCTTTTTGTATTTTTTATGAATTTTGTATCATATGCACATATTTCTATTCAAAAAACAATTATTAATACTTTAAAAATGCTAGTGTTGTTGGAGTAAGTTCTTGCTCTAGGCATTCTAATAAGAGTTTCCTAATACCTTGAATATCAATATAGGCTCCCAAACTTTCTAATGTATAGACAATGGAAATTGTGGTTCTTGAAGCTGAAGCCCACTGTCTGAGCCAGAGGAGGAGGTTCTGTGGCCTCTTTGCTGTAGAATGTTTGTAACCTCTTCCCTCAAAATTTGCAAAGTAACTATTTTTCATCAATAATAGTAATGATGTATGTCAAGAACTTACTACATGTCAAGCACTGTTCTGTGTAGCTTCACAATTAACTAAGTTAATTTTCACAACAACCTTTTGAGGTAAGTCATATTATCATCTATATTTTACATATTAAAAAATTGAGTCTCAGAGAGTTTCCTAACCAGTAGTGACAGAGCTAAGATTCAAACCTGTTTCATTATCAGTTTATTACAAGAGGCATAGGACTGTTATAAGGATTAAATAAAATAAGATATACAAAGTGCTTAGAGCAGTATTGGTTGTAGTAGCCCTCCCCTCTAAGTGCCAGCATTAACTTTGTGTAGTCAGGGAGGAATGTTGTAAGTTAGAAACATGATTGAGTTAACAAAAGTACATGAAGTTATCTTAATAAACTGAAATGCATGTTAAGGTCCCATTTATTAGTCACAGAATTGTAGCTTAGTCGCAGAATTGTGACTAAGAGCTACACATTTTTCAAGATAATTTTTAGTTTGTTTTTGTTTTCTATGTTTGCCACTTGCTTGAAACCCCCGGCCACCAATTCCAAGTTATTTGTGTCCCATTCCCAATCTTTTTTATGCTCTTTCATCACAGGGAAATCTTAACATAGAAATCAGAGAAAGATAACATTTTTAAATGTAGCCATTAGGATGACTACCCACATAAGCAAAAGTTTATGGATATAAAATTTTTGGTATTACTAGATCTTTCCTTTGTGTTTTTTACTGGGTGATGTTTCTACCTGTGGGAGGTGAGAGCAGGTAGAGTACAAAGAAAGTCTGAGATCATCTGTCTCCAACATGTACAGGAATAGCAGCCACACAACTGCTTGCTAAATAAAGCAAAGGAACAAGTAATATCTGAGCCTGACTGACAGAAAACACACCCATGGTTTTGCAGTTGAATGTCAGGCTCACAAAAATATAAAGCAAGAGAGGAAAATACCTCCTTATTGCCTCTAGAACTGCCCTGTACAATGTGATCACCACTAGCCACATGTGGCTATTGAGGTCTTGAAATGTGGCTGGTTTGAATGAAGATGTTCTGTAGGTATAAACTGTACACTAGATTTCAAAGAACTAGTTAAAAATGGAACAAAATATATCAATTTTTAAATCAATTACACGTTGAAAGGATATTTTGGTTATATTGGATTAAACAGTATATATTATTAAAATTAGGTACTTCTATCGCTGATAGCAGAGGATGGCCAAGATGGCAGACTAGAAGCAGTCTGCACAACGCTGCTGTCATGGAGAAGTTCAAACGTGGTGACTAGATACTGACCTTTGGGTGTATCCTCTGAGTGAGAGCACTGGGAATCCACAGAGAGAGGGAGGGAGTGAAGTGGAGAAGATAGAAGTGGAACAAGCTGCTCAGCAGGACTGGAGGTAACTAGGGAGGGTGTCCACACATGGGAAAGGGATAAAGGAGGAAACCCTGGGCTCCACACTTTCCCTAAGGACAGTGCGACCAGAGCAGCAGGAGGGCCCCTCTGCCACAGCAGGCCACTGGACTGATACAGAGACCTGATTGGAGGCTGTGCAGCTGCGTTGTTCCAGAGAGACGGGAGGGCTGGCTTGTGAGCCGTGGGCGCTATGCTGGTGCCATTGTAGCATCCCAATCCTGGAACACTTCTTTTGCCCAGGCATCAAATCTGTAACTGCTGCCTCCGTCCTTGCCCCTGCCAGGCAGGGAGGGAGCAGGGAATCCCCGTGCTCACATAAGCCCCTTGGACAAGTGACGTGCACCCCTACCACTGCCACCTCCAGGAGCCCTGGGCAGAGCAGGAGACCACAGGCCCTGTGCCTGCTGCTGAGGCCTGGGCAGTCCCACTCAAGCACACTTCCTATGGGCCCCTAGTGGGACAAAAGCCAGCACAGCTACAGTCTTTGGATCTAGGCAGACTGTACTCCGCTGACCTGTGCCATCCGGCTCAGGTGCCCTGAGTGCTGCATCCTGTGTGCACCCTGCCTCACAGCCACCCTGACCCATACACAGGAGCACCACACCTTACAGACCAGCTCCATCCCGTGTAGGCACCCTACCCTGTAGATCTGCTCTGTCCTGGGTCCCCACTCCACTCCACAGGAGCTATGACCTGCTGGACTACTCTACGCTAGGGGTCCACTTCACCGCATACCCCATGTGCCTGCAGGGTCAGTATGCCCTGCACACTTGCTACACCCTGCACTGCACCCTGCTCTGACCTCACCATGCTCATGTACCTAGCATCTTGGCTACCAGGGCTGCATGTGTGTGTGTCATGACCAGCAGACTTCCTTTATCCCATGCATGTACCCCTTCCTGCTGACTAGCCCCACCATGCCTGCATACTTGGCACCGGAGACTGGCCCTGCCACAGTGGCCTGGTGACAACCACAGGAGAACAGGAGAGACACAGCAGAGCAGCAACATTAAAGGATCATGGTGCATCCAGCCCTCTCCTGCCCGGTCAACCTTCCAGAGTAAAACCCAAGCACACAATCCAAGGACCCATCCGTATCCTTACTGAACAACAGAGGTCCTAGCAAAGAACAGGTGTACCATATCTGCTATCTGTTTCAAGCTGAGAGAAGAGGCCCTAGATGGGAAGGAACCATCATAAAAACTCTAGCAACATGAAAAAACAGGCTGTCTCAGCACCCCCAAAGGATCAGAGTAACCTTGACACAACTGACATCACATCACTCCTCTGTGCAAAACAGTAATCACAGCCAAATTCTCTTTGGTGGTGCCCAAAGTCCCACACTCACTGACTCCAGCCATATTGGACTCCCTGCAGCTGTTCCTCAAAAACACCAGGTAGTTTCCAACCCCAGGGCCTCCAACCAAAATGCTCATGCTCCACATGGCTCACTCTGACCTCCTTCGGGCCTTTCCTCAACTGTCTCTTGGCCTTGCCCTGCCCAAATACTCCCTTCCTCTGCTGTAGTATTCTTCATAACACCTATCACCGGCTGGGGTATTATGTCTTCTACTCACTTTTTATTATTTATATCCCCGAAACAGAATATAAACTCCACAAAGATGGGGATTCTGTTTTGTTCATTGCTATTTCCCCAGTTCCTAAAACAACGCCTGGCACAAAATATATGTTCAATAAATATTTGTTAAATGAATGAATGAAATTTTCAGATGAGGAAATTCAGTTTTAGCCCAAGTGAAAGGCCTAGTAAGGTCCAGAGTCAGGAATAGAACTCAGGTCTGTCTGCCCCCTGAGCTCATGCTGATTCCACTCTCTCCATCTGACCTGGGAGATTAAGCGCAGGACTCCGAGATCCAGTCACAGGAGCTGGTGAGCTGGGATGTGCCATGGGGTAAGCACACCCCAAGGTACAAATGTGAATCCTGCTAGAAGTACTGAGCTAAAACAGAAACAAGACTTTTGGCAGCATTGTTGACAGTCTCTGAGATCAAGGAAAGTAATTCGAAGACATCTGATGAAGCTTTCCAGTTTTAAGACTAGCTTTAACTATTTTTCTTTCAGCTATAGCTTTCTGGGATAATGAATGTACCATATGTCTCTATCTCCAGGTTCCCATACAAATTAGGAAACTAAAAATGCCAGATGATTAAAACAGACTTCTGCTTGTTTCCATGGGAAATCAACTGCTGTGAACTCTCAGGAAATGAGAGGGAGAGTATGTTCAGCTGGAGTTGTTCTCTGGTGAGTGGCTGCATGCTGCCTGCAACCCAGGTCCCAGTTCATGGCCTATTCAAAATTTTGTCCCAGGTGAGATGCTGTCCTGGTCTGCCCGCCTTGAAGGTGGCCAAGTGAGACTACAGAGATTGCTGTGCCTTGTCCCACTCCTTTGAGCCTCCACCACCAGAGGGCTGGGCACTATACTCCAGGCCCTCCATGTTAGGTCCCCGGCTAACCATGCCACGAAGATTTACTAATAACAAATAGCCACTGAGTAATTAATGCCAGATCCCCAGCCTCATCCTCCATGTGGTTTCAGAATATTTTGAGCCCTCTTAGCAGGTCTTCTGAAGAATAGAGGAGATGCACCATCCAGGATTCTTGTAACTGCTCACCACTGAGCAGAGTTAATTCGGGCGAGTGGGGAGAGCATTCTATAAAGCACAGCCATGTATGTCCTGGGTAACTACGCCAAGGATATCTCTGGGAGGCTGTGATGATTACTTTTTCCTGACTGCCCTAGAATCAGCACCAATTTGCCTAAAAGAGATAATGTTGAGGAAGGAGGCTGCTAAAGGATTTCATTCTTATAGTGATAGTGAAAATCTCAAACTTGCCTGAGGAAAATTGGTTCGGGAGCTGATTCTAGTATATCCTAACTTGAAGGTTGTTAAATTTCACCCATTCCCCCCCTGCAAGTTAAGAGGGAAAAGATAACTTTTCTTTGCTTTCTTAAACCAGATTGTGACTCGGGCATACCACGGTTAGGTTCAAAGCTGGAAACTAGGCAGTAAAGGACAGTGTAGAGTTTAAATTTGGATTTGGACAACCCTGAATGCTAATGCTTATTCTCTAACTTACTGGCTATGAGACCTCAGGGAATTCTGAGCCACAGTTTGAGTGTCTACAAAGTGGGCATAGTAATACCTACTCCTCGGGGAGGTTATGAAGATTAAATAAGCTAACATAAGTAAAAGCACTCATCCCGACCCTGGTAGGCAGCAGATACTCAAATGCCTTGTGACTTCTCTTTTCTTTCCCTCTGTTGCTATGTTTTACTGCCAAAATTGGAAACAGCTTAGTGAGCAGTAAATAGACAGTGCCCTCCCTCCCCCATACACCACTATCACCAGTACCAGCAACTCGATTCTTTTCAGAATTGCTATCTAGGATGTAGATAGAGCAGAGGAATCTAAATCTTACCACACAGCATACCCATTTACTTGTGACTTAATAGCCAGGCTTGTTTGTCTTGCCTAGGTAGAATATTTTCCAGAGAAACTAAGTGGCAAATGACACTCATGTTGTCTTCTGCCAAAATAAACCATTAGTAGGACCCCAGGGAATTAAGATCGCAATCATTCCAAATGCTTTGCCGTAGGCTAGTCAAAATATTTTGACTTTGACTCCTCTTGTCTTCAAATGACTCATGGACATGATTTCTTAGCATGAGACCATTCTAACAGGTTCTATGTAAACCAGATTAGAGGAAGCAGTAAGTATCATCATTTTGCGGTCCTGGGAAAGCCTTTAATAAGTCAGTTTTTCCATTATAGCTATGCTATACAAAATAATGCTCTAGTGACTTCATCTAGTTCTACAGATTCCAGTAATAGCTACTTAATACTGCCTCTATTCTGTTTTCACCCTAACTCAATTCTGACATTAACTACCAGAGTTGACACAGACTCCACAGGTTAAGAGCAAAATCCTCCACAAGACAGTCCTCACCTCAGATGCCAGCCACAAGTCTCAGCAGGTCGCTAGGCCACCTACACTTCTGCCCAACTAGCTACAAATTCAAGGATTCCTATGACCCTCCCAGGTTCAACGATTCATTAGAACAACTCACAGAACGCAAGAAAGCACTATACTCATGATTACAGACTTATTATAAAGGCTACATCTCAAGAACAGCCAAATGAAGAGAATAAAGAGCTTCCACACCCTCACCCCGTGGACTCAGGGCATGACACTCTCTCAGCAGGTCTATGTTTTCACCAACCAGGAAGCTCCACTGATATTCAGGTCTGATATTCAGAGTTTTTATTAGAGCCCCGTTACCTACACATGACTGATTAAATCACTGGTCAAATGATGGAACTCAGTCCCCAGTCCCCTTTTCCTTCTGATTAGTTAAATTTTTAACCCAGGTTAGGATGGCCCAAAGTTTGAACACTCTAACCACGTGGTTGGTCTTTCTGGTGACCAGCCCCCATCCTGAAATTATGTAGGAGCCCAAGAGGAATCGTTCATTAGCATAACAAAGACATTCCTATCACTCAGGAAATTTTGAGGGTTTTAGGAGCTCAGTACTGTAGGAACCAAGGGGAAAGACCAAATATAGTCTTTATTATACCACAGTCTCCCATTAAGATTTACAAATCATGCAGGATTTGGGTTTAAACTTTTTCCTTTGGGTAGTAGGAAGTTACTTAAAAGCAAGTGGAAATTATGCATTGAGAAGTTGTTATGGACCAGCCATTCATAATCTGTGTGCTGAAAGCAGTACTCGTGGAAGATAAATCAGGTGACTGTATTAGAGGATGCTGTGGATGGAGCTAAGATGGGAAGACTGGGAAGGAGGCAGTGGCCACTGTGTAGGCACAGAGAGATGAGAGCTAAACAAGGCGAGAGAAGCAGAAAAGGAAAGGGAGGAAAGGAAGGCTTTGAGGGAGATTTTGAAGGAAGACTTCAACTTACATAAAGTTTTGTCTCCATTACGAAATACTGCATAATGGTTAGAGGAGCTAAAGCTGCTTGAAGAGTTCAAACTACTTTTTAAAGATATCTAAGTGATAATAATAAACAAAGCAGCTCCTCTGTGATTTATAAGATCTCAGTATTTTGCACAAACGTCAGGACTCCTGTCTTGATCTTTAGTGCCATATTCCCATTGGCTCTTCTGAGCAAAACCATTGACACCCTTTGTCTTCAAATGGCTGCACTGTTTCTGTTTTAAAATTAATATTGTCCATTTTCACCTTTCAAACAGGCTTTTCAAGTTCATTCACTTCAGAGTTCAGGGTCCTCCCTCTCCTGTAGATCACAAATTTATGAAGGGACTGAGGGGTTCTTGGGACGTACTCCTGTATAAACCATGTGTAAAAAAGACCATGTAACATTGATGGGTTAAAACTAGCTATTTCTTCCTGCATACAGATTTCATTAAACAATAAAAGTCATGTTTCAAAATTCTTGAAATGGTCTTTTTTCTATCACGGTAACTAAAATACTGAATCATTCCTATCCACAAAATTTTTACAATATGACAGATAATTCTGCAATATGACAGATATTTTAAATATGAATTTCTCAAAAAATAATTTCATGGGTTTAATTTGTGGGTGGAGGAAAAATAATTATTGTAATGTATCATGGGTGATATGTTAAATTGAAATAAAAACAAAATATTTTAAAATTACATACATCATTAATTCAGACAATAAGTACTCATTCTATTTACTTTAAAAATTTATGTATCGAGCTACAAGATTTTGACTTTAAGAACACTGGCAACTGGCAACTCTTTTTTTTTATTTCAAAATATTAAAGAAGTGCAAACATTTTTGGTGACATGTATCAATTTTGTTATGCTTGAGTCAGGATTATAAGTGTGCCCATCAACCTGATAGTGTTCACTGTACCCATTAGGTAGGTTTTTACCCACCCCCACCTCGCCCCTGCTTGATTTCTGCTAAGTTTTACTTCCCTCTGGCACATGTGTGCTAATTGGTTAATTCTAATTTAACAGTGAGTATATGTGGTGTTTGTTTTTCCATTCTTTAGACACTTCACATAGGATAATGGTCTCCAGTTCCATCCATATTGTTGCAAAAGGTCATAATTCATCCTTATTCATGGCTGTGTAGTATTCCATTCTATACATATACCACATTTTGTTAATACACTCTTGATTTGATGGGCACTTGGGTTGATTCCACATCTTTTCAATTGTGAATTGTGCTGTAATTAACATTCACTTGCAGGTATCTTTTTGATAAAATGACTTTTTTTCCTTTGGGTAAATAGCCAGTAGTGGCATTACTAGATCAAATGGTAGTTCCACTTTTAGTTATTTGAGGAATCTCCATACCATTTTCCATAGAGGTTGTACTAATTTGCAGTCCCACCAAGAGTGTATAAGCACTCCCTCCTCTCTGCATCCACACCAGCATCTACTGCTTTTGGAATTTTAATAAAAGCCATTCTAACTGCCATAAGGTGGTATCTCATTGTGGTTTTAATTTGCATTCCCTGATGAATAGTGATATTGGGCATTTTTTCATGTTTATTGGCCCTTTGTCTATCTTCTTTTGAAAAGCTTCTGTTCAAGTCTTTTGTCCACTTTTTAATGGGGTTCTTGTTGATTTGCTTGAGCTCTTTGTAGATTCTGTTTATTAGCTCTTTATTGGATATATACCTTGTGAATATTTTCTCCCATTCTGTAGGCTATTTGCTCTGTCAATTATTTCCTTAGCTGTGCAGAATCTTTTTAATTTAATCAAATAGCTTTATTTATTTTGGTTTTGTTTTGTTTTTAATTTTCCTGCTTATTTTATTTTTTTATTTCAGAATATTATGGTGGCACAAATGTTTTGGTTACATGACTTGCTTTTATATAGTTTGAGTCAAAGTTACAAGTGTGTCTCTCACCCAGATAATGGGTGATGTATCCATTAGGTGTGAATTTACCCAGTAGATGTGAATTTACCCCATTCCTCCTCCTCCCTCCCACCTGTTTGATTTCTGTTAAGTTTTTTCCCATGTGTGTATGAGTATTGATTGATTACCTTCAATGTAATAGTGAGCAAATGTGGTATTTGTTTTTCCATTCTTGCAATACTTCACTTACAAGAGCGATCTCCAGTTCCATCCAGGTTGTTACAAAAGGAATTAGTTTGCTATTTTTCATGGCTGAGTGGTACTCCATGGTATACATATTTACCATGTATGGCTTAGTAGTACTCCATGGTATACATACATACCCTATTTTATTAATCCACATATGGATTGATGGGCATTTGGCTTATTCTACATCTTTGCAATTGTGAATTGTGCTGCAATAAACATTTGAGTGCAAATGTCTTTTTGATAAAATGATTTTTTTTTCCTTTGGGTAAATACCCAATAGTGGGATTGCTTAATCAAATGGTAGGTCTACTTTTAGTTCTTTGAGCTATCTCCATACTAATTTCCATAGAGGCTGTACTAGTTTGCAGTCCCACCAACAGGGTATAAGTCTTCCTTTTTCTCTGCATCCATTTCAGCATCTGTTGTTTTGGGACTTTTTGATGAAAGTCATTCTCGCTGAAATTAGGTAACATCTTACGGTGGTCTTGATTTGTATTTCCCTGCTGATTAGAGACATTGAGCATATTTTCATATGTTTATTGGCCATTAGTCTATCTTCTTTTGAAAAGCTTCTGTTTCTGTCTGTTTCCCACTTTTTTATGGCATTGTTTGATGTTCTCTTGCTGATTTGCTTAAGTTCTTTGTAGATTCTTGTTAGCCCTTATCAGATATATAGCATGCAAATATTTTCTCCCATTCTGTAGGTTGTCTATTCACTTTATTGATTGATTCCTTGGCTGTGCAAAGACTTTTTAATTTAATGAAGTTCCATTTATTAATTTTTGTTGTTGTCATTGCCTGTGAGGTCTTCTTCATAAATTCTTTGCCTAGATCAATAAGAGTTTTTCCAACATTTTCCACTAGAATTCTTATAGCTTCATGCCTTAGGTTTAAGTGTGTTATCCAGCATGAATTAATCTTTGTGAGTAGTGAGTGGTGCAAATCCTGTTTCAGTCTTCTACATGTGACTATCCAATTTTCCCAGCACCATTTATTGATTTGGAATTCTTTTCCCCAATGTATGTTTTTGTCTGTTTTGTCAAAGATCAGATGGTAATATAAGGATGGTTTTATATCTGGGTTCTCTGTTCTGATCTATTGGTCTATATCTCAGTTCTTGTGCCAGTACCATGCTGTTTTGATTACTATAGCCTTGCACTATAGCTTGAAGTCCGGTAAAGTGATGTCTCCCAATTTGTTCTTTTTGCTTAAGATTTCTTTGGCTACTCAGGTTCTTTTCTTGTTCCATAAGAAACATAGAATTATGTTTTCTAGATCTTTGAAATGTTTACATGCTCTACGATTTCCTTCCTCAGTGATTCATAGTTCTCCCTATAGAGGTCTTTCATCTCCTTGGCTATACATATTCCTAGCTATTTTATTTTCTTTATTACTATTGTGAAAGTTACTGAGTCTTTGATTTGATTCTCAGCTTGACTGTTATTGGGTATAGCAATGCTAGTGATTTGTGTACATTGATTTTGTAACTTGAGACTTTACTGAACTTGTTTATCAATTCCAGGAGCTTCTTGGCAGAATCTTTGGGTTTTCTAAATATAAGATCATAATGTCAGCAAAGAGTGATAGTTTGACCTCCTTTTGCCCCATTTGGATACCCTTGATTTTTTTCTTTTGCCTGATTGCTCTTGCTAGGACTTCTAGCACTATGCTTAATAGAAGTAGTGACAGTGTGTAACTTTGTCTAGTTCCATTTCTAAGCAGGATGCTTCCAGTTTTTCCCTGTTCAAAATGATATTGGCTGTGGGTTTGTCATATATGGCTTTCATAATTTTGAGGTATGTTCCATTTATGCCTATTCTGTTAAGTGTTCTTATCATAAACAGCTATTGAATTTTGTTAAATGCTTTCTCTTTGTCTATTGGAAGAATCATTTGGTCTTTGTTTTTGCTTCTATTTATGTGGTGAATAACATTTATAGATTTGCATACGTTGAACCATCCTTGCATCTCTGGGATGTAGCCCACTTGGTAATGGTAGATAATTTTTTTATGCGCAGCTGAATTTGGTTTGCTAGGATTTTATTGAGAATTTTATATCTGTATTCATAAGGGATATTGGTCTGTAGTTTTCTTTTTATATTGTGTCCTTTCCTGGCTTTGGTATTAAGGTGATGTAGGGACCGTCCCTGGGGAAAAATTGGCTTAAGCCCAGAGTCAGCGAAACTGAATGTGCTCTCCTTGGGGCCAGAGGACAATAGGTCCGGACGCGGCCTGTAGAACAAACAGAACTATTCCTCATGACAGATAGCCTTATGATAGATAACCAAGCGCCTGAGGTCTTGCAAACAAGCCAAGGCGTCTCATTATCCTGCATACGGTTATGAGATAAAGAATGAGATAAGAAGTTGGATGCAAACGTCTGCTTCCCTTAAGCAATCATCTGGAAGGAATGAAAATGAGTTTTCCTCAAGGCGCCCAAGGTAGTCACGTACCAGGAAGTAACTGCCGGACATAGAAAAAGTATATAATAAAACGACTGGTGGAATTTTTTTCACTGCAATCTTGTACATCTTGTGTGTGTGTCTGTGTGTTTCTTTCTGTGTCCATCCCCCGTTCTGCAATCTGGGCCACGACAGGTGACATTGGCTTCATAGAACGAGTTGGGGAAGATTCCTTCCTACTCTATACTATAAAATAACTGTATAGGTACTAGTTATTTATAGGTCTGGTAAAATTTGACTGTGAAATCATCCAGTTCTGGATTTTTTGTTGTTGTTGTTGGAAGATTTTTATTGCTGTTTCAATTTCGTTACTTGATATTGGTCTGTTCAGAAGTTCTATTCCTTCCTGCTTTAGTCTAGAGATGTTTTGTGTTTCCAAGAATTTTTCCATTTCCTCAACATTTTTGAATTTGTATGTATAGAGATTTTTATAGTATGCAGAGATAATATTTTGTATTTCTATGGTATCTGTTGTAATATCTTCTCTTTCATTTCTGATTCAGCTTATTAGAGTCTTTTCTTTCCTGTTTCTGGTTAATCTAGTGAGAGGCCTTTTGATTTTGTTTATCTTTTCAAAGAACCAAATTTCTATTTCGTTAATCTTTTGTATAATCCTTTTATTATCAATTTTATTTAGTTCTGCTCTGATCTTGGTTATTTCTTTTCTTCTGCTGAGTTTGTGATTGGTTTGCTCTTCATTTTTCAATTCCTTGAGACTGTTCATTAGACTGTTGATTTGTGATCTTTCTGCCTTTTGGATGTCAACATTTACGGCTATGAATTTTCATCTTAGGACTGCTTTTGCTGAATCCCATAGATTTTGATAACTTGTGTCCCCTTTATCATTTAGTTAGAAGAAACTTTTGATTGCCATTTTATTAATAATCTCCCCATTGATAGAGCCATCACTTAGCAATAGGTTGTTTAATTTTCATGACTTTCTATAGGGTGTTTCTATTAGAATCGATTACTAATTTTATTCCACTGTGGTCTGAGAAGATTTTTGGGATAATTTCTATTTTTTAAAATTTGTTGAGACATGTTTCGTGGCCTAGAATGTGATTGATTTTAGAGAATGTTCCATGTGTTGATGAGAAGAACATATATTCAGTAGTTTTTCGGTAGAATGTTCTGTAAATGTTTGTTATGCCCATTTATTCTAGAATTCTGTTTAAGTCCATTGTTTGTTTATATTTTGCTTGGAGAATCTGTCCCATTCTGTCAGTGGGGTGTTGAAGTCCCCAGCTATTAAGATGTCATTATTTATCCCTTTGTTTAGATCAGGCAGAATTTTCTTTATGAACCTGAGCACACCTATGTGAGGTGCATAAATATTTAGGATTGTTATGACTTCTTGTTGAATTATTCCCTTCACCATTATATGGCCATCTTTGCCTTTCTTTACTTTTGCTGATTTGAAGTCTATGTTATCTGATGTGAGAACGGCTACACCCATTTTCTTTTAGTTTCCATTTGCATGGAATATTGTTTTCCATCTCTTCACCTTGAGTCTGTATAAGTCCTTGCGGGTTAGATGTGTTTCCTGGAGTCAGCAGACCTTTGACTTTTTTTTTTTTTCCATTCATCCAGCCTATGTCTCTTGAGTGGGAAGTTCAAGCCATTCACATTTATTGAAATTTGATAGGTGAGGTGGGTTTCTTTTCATCCTGTTGAGTTGAACTTTATTGCTCTGTTTTACCTGTTGAACCATTGTGGTATCTGGGCTCCAATCTTTAGCTATTGGGTGATTTACCACTGGTGGGTGTCTATTGTGCTGATCAGTGTATAAGGCAGAACTGAGAACTTCTTGCAGAGATGGTCTGGTCCTGACAAATTCTCTCAGTGTTTGCTTGTCTGAGGAAGTCTTTATTTCTCCCTCATATAAGACACTTAGTTTTGCAGGATACAAAATTCTAGGTTGGCCATTATTCTGTTTGAGAAGACTGAGAATGGGCCCTCAATCCCTTCTGTTTTGTATGATCTCAGTTGAGAAGTCTACAGTCAGTCTGATGGGTTTTCCTTTGTATGTTATCTGATTAGTTTCACCTTGCTTCTTATAGGAGTGACTCTTTCATGTTTACTTTGGCAAGTCTAATGGCTGTGTATTATGGTGATTGTTTCTTTGTGATGAATCTCCCAGAAGTCCTTTGAGCTTCTTGTATCTGGATATCTAGATTTCTAGCAATGGCAGGGAAATTTTCTTCAGTTATTCCTTCAAATAGATTTTCCAACCCGTGTGTATTTTCTTCTTCACCCTCAGGGATGCCTATGTTCTTATGTTTGGCCACTTTACATAATTCCATATTTCTTGTATGTTTTGTTCATTCATTTTGTTTCTCTGTTCTTTCTCTTCTTCTGACTTGTTTAGCTCAAAAGTGTTATCTTCAAGCTCAGCTCTAAGATTGTTTCTTCTGCCTGATCTAATGTATTTTTAAGGCTTTCCACTGTGTTTTGTATTTCCTTGAATGAATTTTTCATTTCCAGAATTTCTGTTATTTTTTTTTAATAATTCAATTTCTTTAGTGAATATTTCATACATTTCCTGTGTTGTTTTTGTGTTTTCTTTGTGTTGAGTTTCTATTTTGTCTTGTATTTCATTGAGCTGTCTTACAATACATGTTCAAAATTCTCCATTAGTCATTTCAATACTTTTGATTTAGTTGGTATCCATTGGTAAAGAGTTATTGTTTTCTTTTGGGGGTGTCCTTTCATTCTGATTTGTCATGTTTCAGGAATTCTTTTGTTAATTATTTCCCATATGGCCTTTTTATCTACATCTGGCTGTGCTAGGCCTGGCTTATGGGTCTGTCCCTGGGTCCCCAAAGATCAATCCCTAACCATGCCAGGGAGAGAAATGCTGGTCCCGAGTTACCTATGGGTGTTCTAGTAGGTTTGAGGAACCTCATGGGTTACCTCTGACCTGCTGTCTTCACCTCTTCCCAACAATGTGTGGTGAGGTAGTTCCCCTAGCTTAATCTCTGAGATGGTGGGTAGTACTTGTGAGTAGAAATCAGTTCCTCCCTGTTTACTTGAGTTGGAAGGTGCTCTGCTTAGCTATCATGTTGTTCCCCTGTTTTTGATTGAAGTTTGCGTGGAAGAACCATGTTCTTTTGTGCCTGTGGTAAGCTCTTGTCCCCTACGTGGGGCACATGAATGTCCCAAGGTTTAGGAGGGACCCTGTAGCTCCCAGGGAGTTGCTTGGTCTCTACTCTCCCTGAGGTGGGGGGAGGAGGAAGGATGGTCATGGCTGGATTGCAAGAGCCCGAAAGGCTTTACAAAGCCTCGGAGGAGCACAGAGGTTGCTTTTCTGGATGCTAAGAGGATCTGCTGGTATGAAATTCAGGGCAATCTCTCCAGGCCAGGAAATCTGTTCCTGAGGCAGAGGCCTAAACACTTAAGTGCTAGGGTCCTCGGCCAGGCTCTTTCTGCCCTTGTTCACTAGCACAGTTTCTCTGCAGGGTGGGTTGTGTGTCCTCCCTGTTTGCTGCTCCATGTAATGGCACAGCACTCTCTCATCAAAACAGTCAGTGTGAGTTCCTTTACCACCTGAGACTGGCTCTTGAATGTCCTCTCAGTCCATGTGTCTGACCCACTAGCATGGTCTCCACAGCATGCTGGCAGGTAGGAGGATCACCCCTATTCCACCACAAGACCCCAAGGGGAAAGAGGTAGGCTTCTCTACTTGCTGGGGCCTCAGCCAGGGGCATGCTTCTGCAAGGGAGAAGCAGCTGCTCGTGACTTTCTTTGCTGAAGCTGCATTCCCTATTATAATTAGTGGTAGGAGGGGCCATTGCTCCTGTTCAGCAGGCATGCCAGAGGCATTCAGTTGTCATGAGAACCAGGGGCCATGCTAATTCTTTCTGAATGCCTCACACCTATCCAATATGGCAGTTCTCCAGAGGGGATGCAGGGTGGGTGTGTCTGCAGATTCCCGTTCCCTAGCACCTCTCCTCACTCTCCCATTGAATATGTGTACAAGGTCTTCATTGCCATCTGAGTCCAGGACCAAGCCCTCTCCCCTGCATCTCCCTGAACTGCTTTCATGCACAGGGGCAGCAGGTCCAGCCCACCTAAGCTGCCTGCGCATGATCCCATGAAAAACCAGTGGGCAGGAAGCTCACAAATTGTGGTGGCCCCACTCTCCATGGCAAGCTCAGCTGGGAATGTGCACCCACCATAGAGAAGCTGCTGTTTGTGCGCTTCTTAATTCCCAGTACTCTCATGGTTGCAGTGGGGGGAAGGGCCACAGCTACCAGCTGGCCTGAGCCAAAATTATTTTCTCTGATGCCGTGAGTTCCCATGGAGGAAATGTCTAGATGTAAGAAAGCCAATATTTTGGTCTCTTGTGGCACTCTCCCTTTTGAACACTGAAACTCCTGGGCTTCACTGGTTCACCCTGCTATTCCTATTAAGCCGCTATGCCTGGGTTCATGGAGGGTGGAAGACCTCCAATATATTTTGTGTCCTGCTGTTCACTGAAGACACCTAGGTAGGAGAAGAGAAATCCCCCCTTACCCTTTCCCTGGGCTCCAATCCTCTCTGCGTTTGTACCACACTGCTATCTTCTTCTATCTTCTTCTTTGTCAGCTTCACAGTTTTTCTTGGTGGGGTCCCAGACATTTCTTTCATCTCTTCCTGTGGTCCACACCTAAGCTGCAACTGCTCTCCACTCTCCTCTGTCCGGTATTCTACCTTCCAGCCAGGACAAGCCAACAAGTGATGTCTCTAGTCAGCCATCTTGGCTCTTTCTCTCCCATTTATTTATTTTTGTTGTTGCTGTGATTGTCATCGGGGTCTTCTTCATAAGTTTTTTGCCTAGGTCAATATCTAGAAGAGCTTTCCCAACACTTTCTTCTAGAGTTCTTAACATTTTATGCCTTACATTGAAGTCTTTTATCCATCTTGAATTAATTTTTGTGAGTGGTGAGAGGTATGGATCCAGTTTCATTCTTCTGCATGTGGCTGTCCAATTTCCCCAGAACAATTTATTGAATAGGGCTTCTTTTCTCCATTGTATGTTGTTGTCTGCTCTATCAAAGATCAGTTGGCTGTATGTGAATGATTTTCTATCTGGGTTCTCTGTTCTATTTCATGGGTCTATGTCCCATTTTTGTGCAAATACCATGCTGTTTTGGTTACTATATCCTTGTAGTATAGTTTGAGGCAACTGGCAATTCTTTATCAATATAATTAAAAACTTGAAGAAAGAATCCTGTGACATTACATTACAAATAATTTAATCAAATTCAATAATTTTTAAATCTCTAGTATGTGGGAAATAAGAAAAATTGCAAAGCTTTTAAAAAGAGAATGCAATTAACTGTTAAATATTAATAAAAATTAACATTTATCTAATGCTTACATGTTGGGCTCTGTTCTAACACTTTATATGTATTAAATCATCTAATCCTCACAACCACACTGTAAAATAGGCACTATATCTATGGGGAAATTGAAGCTCAGAGAGGTTAAGTAATTTGTCCAAGTTCTCATAGGTATGGAAGGTAAAACAGATGATTAATTACTATAGGATGTCTTAGTCCCTTCAGGCTGCTGTGACAAATATCTGAGACCGAGTAATTTATAAACAAAGAAATTTACCGCTTATAGTTCTGGAGGCTACAAAGCAGATTTGGTAGCTGGTGGGGGCTTATTCTCTGCTTTATAGATGGAAACTTCTTACCACATTCTCATGTGGCAAAAGGCAGGTACAACCTCCCTTAGACCTCTTTTATAAGGACAATAATCCATTCAGGACAGTTGAGCCCTCAGAGCCTGATCAGCTCCCAAAGGCCTTACCTCTTAGTATCACCACAATGGAGATTAGATTTCTTTATATACATATATATCCATACACATACACACACACACACACGCACACACACACACACACACATTTAAAATGTTATTTATTTGTGATTTAACATTAATGAGCATTACATCTAAGAGCAATTTAAGATAACATTTGTACATTTTTCCATAGGACACAGAGGTTCATTGGCTCACTCTTTATGCCAAAGCGAGTAAATAGAGGCATTAGCAAAAGGGACAATAGTTCACTGTTGCATTTAAAAAATATCTGTACACATTGCATTCATTTAGATATATATATTTTTTAGAAGTTATGGAAAAGCATATTTCAAAGGTTATTTCTATATACATTGTAATACAACATAAATGATGTCAACCATTCAAAAACTCCTCAAATACAGAGTTAAGCAACTCAAAGTTTCCACTAAGACATTAAAACACCGATTCTAGTAGTTTGAGATCTAGAATGACATTTCCAGGCTCTCTTTCAAATGTGCATTGTCATACACATGGTCAAACAGAACCAGCCCCAGAACACACTGTAATCAATGTAATTTTTTGCATGCCAACTCACCCTCTATAAATACACTTGACTATTTTTACCCATGGATCATTTTGGATTATTTATTTTACATTGATTTAGGACATCACTTGGGTGAAGGGGGAAAAGCCTATAGTATGCCTAGGTTTGAATTTGTATTTACATTAGAAAGAAAATTAACTAAAAAGATTTTTTTTAAATCTGTAAAAATAAACAAGTGGTAGTTTTCTCATTGGTAGAATTAGACCTACTAATTTCTTCTATTGTTGCCCTCTAAAGATATGCAAGTTAGAAGGAAAGGACCCTTTTAAAACTCAAATGTCAACCAAGAAAGTGTCATTGATTCTGGCAGAGAAACAGAATTTTAGAAATCTGGGGCATGTTTTGAATAAATCACACTTTATATCCTACTGTGAATATGAGTTATTATCAAACTAGAGTTCTTCTTTTCACAGTCCACCTTTTGTTCTCTTTTCATTACCCTGTCATTCTTTTTTATTTGGTTACCTTATGATAGTTTCTTTATTCATTAGCAATACTAAGAGAAAAATAAAGTATAAGATTCAAATATGAATCTAGATGTATCTTTATATGCTTTAATCCCCTTTTGATACCAAGTCCCTGGATTCTTGAATTATATTTAAGTATACTCAGTACCAAGCAGCCTTAAATATGCTGTACTGTTAAATGATCGGCTAATATGCTTAGGACACTTTTATACTCAATGGTATACAAACATATTAACATACAAAAATTGTTTTTACCAGAGTTAAACTAAATAACCCATGTTATGTGTACAAAATCCCCTTTGTTGAAAAATAAGGGGCTTTCTAAACTAATAAAAAAGGAAGTTTTCAAAAATTATAGTTTACTAAAACTCCTTTTTTGGCAAACAAGGTTACTTCAGGTGAGAAAATTTTATACTGTGAATAAAATTTCAAATGAATCTTTTCTTAAAACTTTTAAAAAAATTATGTGCCACTGTATACTAATACTATAAATTCTTGTCTTAGAAGCTTTTCAAGCATTTGGTTAATGCCCATTGAAACAATGGGGACCTAAAAGATACAGTCAAAAATTATGATAAAAATTATGGGTGAAATAGGTGTTAGAGAAATAAAAATTCTCACTTGTTCACTGGCAATTTCTTTCCACAGATATTATGGAGGACGCCTGAAGTGATTCAGACAGATACCTGTTTGTGGCGACATCTCCGGATAAGGGACTCTTGAGAAAGTGGAAGGATCCTACACTTCATGGAGGATACAGCTGCTGTTGCAAGGGTATGAATGTGTATCACACACTTAACGTCGGAACGTGTTGAATAGATTACTGCGTGAGGCCTGAATCCTGTATGGTCAATTTCCAAATTAGTACTTTGATTAACCATTTCTTCTGTTATATTGACTTTCACCAAATTGGAGGCTGTGGCTTCAGAAAAAGACAGGCCTCCAGGAATTATAATAATGTGGTCTTGCTCCTTACTTATTCTTACTGAGATATGTGTATTTTCCAGATGTGCGCACCCAAACAAGTCTGCAAGTCTGTATGGCTGGCAAGTTCACAGCTGGTGTTTCTCCCTTCACATATGAGGATGTATCTGCACCAAGGTCATTGATACGTGTGATCACGCCACAACTGAGCGGAGGTGAAGAAAAGCCTGAGAAACAGTTGACCATGATGTAATCTGTAATCTCTTGTAATGCTAGTAGTTCAGCTGGGGTGTGGCCTTTCTTCATCTGTTCTTGAATAAGGCATTTCAGGTCTTCCCAAAAGTCAGGACTTTGCAGGATCTGAGTAACTCGCTTCCTCTGCTCCATCAAATTGAAGTCTTGTCAAAGATCAGGAAACATATTCCTCTCTCTGATGTATTCTGGATCATTTTTATTGATGCAGTCAAAATATCTTTCTTCGTGAGGCACGCTGGGAGGAGGAGGTGGTTAGTGGTAGTCACATCTTGGTTGGCATCTGAACTCATGTTTCCAGTCTGTGGATTACCCTCGTTATCTTGCAGCGTGCAGCTGGCTGTGTGTTTCCCTCCCTCCTCTGCAGCCGCTGATTGCCACTGCCTCTTAAGTGCCTAGGTTTCAACGTATGAATTTTGAGGGGACACAAACATTCAGACCATAGGAAAGAGTTTACAGAAAAGAAAGGGCTAGAAAATCTTATCTTTATGGAGATAAGATTTGAAGTAGACATTTGATGGAATTTGGAGAGGAAAACAGTGGGCAGGAGAGGAAAAGGAAGAAAGAGAAAATTAGAAGGTGGTATAAAGACATATACAAAATCAAGGAGACAGTAAAGAACTATAAACCCACCAGGGCCAAGTGCAAATTTCTCAGAGTAAACAATTGGAAAGTTTAGGAAGGTGACTTTACCAAAAAACATTGGGTCTATAGGAATTCAGGAATCACATATAAGTTATAAAAACATGCCAATGCAGTTAACACATCCAGATAAATCCAAATGTTTTCAGTTAAGAAATTTCAATACTTCCTTTCAGCTTCTTGAGGTCTCACAAAGAGCAGAAGAGAGATTCATACTTACTTCTCTTAAACCTCTAGGTTCACTCTAGATTAGAGAAACAGAAAGACAGACTACTCTACTCAGCTCTGTTCTTCAAGGTCTTAACAGAAAGAAAAAAAATATCCCCCAATCTCCACAAAGGTCGTTCAGCAAAGACGGTGATGAGTCCTTCATTTTCTTGGGAAAATGGTGGCAAGGGAGGCTAGAAGTGCATCTTGCTTTTGCATCTGAAATTCGTACCATACAATTTGTCTTCAGCAGCCAGAACACTGAATAGATCTAACATTTCGGATAATTTTGCATGAAATCTTCCTATCACTAGTTTTTAGAAATCACTCTGGAGTTTCAGAGGCTGGGCAGCAATCTATAAATGCTGTATATTAAATGATTTTTTTCACATCCTAAGAAATCATCATCTAAGATTTTAAAAATTCCTTTCCCCTTAAAGCACTCAGAAGTCCCCCACTCTTCCCCGCCTCAACCTCTTTGGGAGACTGGCTGGGCTGAGCTGCCAGTCTGATCTGAGCAAAAGCATTGTGATGTCACTGCTAGTCTAGGCTGTGTCACAATGTGTCCATTTGGGGACTGTAGAAATTTGGGCAATTTGGGAGCTGGCAGCAACACCACTCCTAATTATGAAAAATAGAAACGTTCCCAGGTAAAGAATCAGTAACTTTAAAATATTGTTGCTTATTCCTCCCTCTCTGGATGTAGACTAAAAGACACTCAACATCTACTGTATATTTATTTTAGGTTATTAAAAGATTTTTCAAATGCCTCTTATGTTTGGAGTTTGGAATATATCAAAACCTCATAGAACATTTCAAGGTAGCTTAACTAGAATGCCTGCCTACTCAAAAGGGGCTTTACAATATCTTTTTTCTTCATCAACATGGACTGATGAGGGACACTAATTCACCTTTAATGGCCCTAAAATATATTTATTGTAGAAAAATGAAGAGCAAAATGTTATATCTGGGAAGATAATAATCCAGGTCTAAAGCTCCAGAAAAGCCAGATAATTTATATTTATTTCTCTTTAGCATTCTAGAAAAAAATGACATTTTCCAGCAGTTTAAAATATTCTGATGTAAAAGGCAGGAAGGATGTGATAAGAGCTTGGGTTTTAGAGTCTGTCTGGATTCCACTCCTGACTCTGCCACTTACCGGCAGCATGACTTTGGGCAAGTGACACTACCTATCTGTGCCCCAGGCTCCCTATCTGTGAAATGGGGTTATTAATATTACCTTTGTCAAATTGTGTTGTTATATGGATGAAATTACATAATACGTGTAAAATGTTTAAGACCAGTCCTCAACAAATGTTAATTGGCCACCTTGTTTGTATCATCCAAACCACCTCGGCAAGTTGTCAGTCTAACTCTTATAAATTTCCAGGCCCAGTTACTCCCAAACCAATTACTGTTGTATCTTAAAGTCCCTGAAAATTTTTCAATCAGAAAATGTTTATTTCAAAACAAGTGATAAAAAACATTATTATAGAGAGCACAATTTTGAGTTCTGGTTTAATGAAATTAACAGTCAATATGAAATGATATCAAATCAGTTGTAAGCAGCTATTGTCTGCAGCATTTCACAAGCTGAAAACATTGAAGACTAAAGACATTTTAAGAGATCAGGGATGTTTTCAGTCTCCTAAAAGAGGCTACAATCTGTTTCCATGCTGTGGTAAAATGCTCCTCCCTTTGGTCATAGGAAGCAGTTCATTTTATCTGAACTCTAGTCTTTTACTCTTTTTATATTTCTTTTGGAAGCAATCAGTGTAATTAACTTAGAAGCACGCACTCACACACACACACACACACACACACTCTCACATCCATTCTTTAACATGGTATTTTCTTTTCACTGAGGATTAATTTTTCAATCATTTAAAAAATACAATAGAATATAAAATATTTTATAATAATTTAATGAAATATTATCTTGCTGGACAGAAATTCATGGTGCCTGTTCTCTGAAATCCCATAATCAGAGTGCATCACTTCTAATAGCCCTCTATTGACTCTTCCTCAGAAACAAGGGTGGAGAACTATAAATGCTATAACTATAAGGCCTAGAAGAGCATTCACAGGAGAGAATATTCACAAGATCAAGGATGATTCAGGGAGGGAGAACACATAAGAATATCAAGTTATCTTAAAAATGTTTAAGTAGAAGAGGGGAAAAAGCTATTTATTGTTAGAAATGTGGAGGGTCTGAGACTATATTACTCTTAGAAACCAAAAAATTAGCCTGCCACACTTGGATGCTGGTAGAAGGCATGAGCGTCCTGGATCAGAGACAAAATAAAGTTTATCACTTACATCACTAGCTGTATCCAAAGTATCAGCATTTTTGTATCAATTCCTAGAGTCCGCAGGGATTCCCGCAGGGAGATGCAAAGAGGACCAGAAAGGATATTCACACACAGTGGGCTATGTTACAGGAGAAAACCCCTCACCTTAGGGAATGTGAACCTTTTATAATGAATAGTAAGTATGCCCATTCTTTGCTCTGGAGAGAAACATTACCTTTTAGTATACTGAACTGTAAACGTGCCTGACTTTTGCTGCAGAGTCATTTTCTCTGTCTTTCAAGGCTATGCACTGTAGAAATATCCTGTCTGGAAGAAAGAGTTGTTGACTGTCTGGCTCCCAAAATGTACAGAAACACTAGAGACCCATGGAGAATTGTCTTCTAACAATAATCCCAATAAATAAGCTATTCTATGTCATCCCTTTTTGTGCTCAGAATATGTGTTTGCACTATACCAGTTTCAACCAGTTCTAAAAGGATACCACAGAAACCAGAGGCTAACAAGAATATATAAAAGCCAGGGAACTATTCCTCAGTGCAGAGCAACAAGGCTATACTATTACCAATGAGAATGGGTGATTTTGTCCTATTAAAAATGACAGAAACTCTATTATGGCTGATGTTTGCAAGGAAAATAGTTGAAGAAAACATCTACCGAGAGGGCTTATCTTGATATACATTCATTAAATGAGTTACAGAGCCTATAATTCCCCTCTCTTTCCAAAAAGAAAAGTCTTATGAAGGCTCTGCAGTCTTTAACTCTAAAATAACAACATATTCTATCTGGAGCAATTTTGCTGTTCTAGGAATGTTGATAGGTGTGATAAAGGAAATATTCTATGATCAAATGAAGTTAAAGAAATGCTAGGTTCAGCAAAGTTAAATATGTATTTTAATGCAGGACTTCTCAGAACCCTAAGCATATTAATATGCATTATGAGTCTCCAAGAGGGATATAGTACTTCCCAAATGAATTTGACCATAGGCCCCTATTTCTTAGGATATCTCAAGGGGTAGAGTTCTACAGACAGCTGCTTAGAAATACCTCACTAGAGGAATGGTTCTCTCTCTCTCTGGTAATGGGTGGTAGAGAACAAAGGTGCTATGGGAAGATATTGGCTGACTGGTCTGCTCTACCTCTAGACAGATTTCCCATATATAAGCAGCTAGCAGCTGCTTCTTTGACCTCATGCTGGTGATGATATCTACTACTGACTGAAATCTAAGGAGGATTAACATGTATAATTTTAAGATCTATATGTAAAACTTTTGCACAGAATAAACCCTAAGAAATCATCTATCCCAGCCCCTACATTTTCGGATGGGGACTGAGGATATAAAGAGACTTGTCCTCAGTCACAAAGTTAGTCAAATGAAAGAGCCACGACTAGAATCCAGATCTTATTAATCCCAGTTTATGCCCTTTTCACTAACAGCAATAAAGGCGATTATTAATAATCGCTACCACCAATACTGAGAAGGCAAACCACACTTTCTTATTGTTGTTGTTGTTGTTTCCTAGAGAGACAAAAAACATGAGTGAATTCAGGAAATTAAGAAATAAATTCCAAAAAGGCTCACAAATGTTCTGTATGTCAGTGTGGGCTTTAATGGCGAGAGCATCTGGGAATGGCTACAGTATTTTCTAAACATACAAAGCACCATCCATGATAATCTTGCAAACAAAGAATCATGTTTACGTGAGTAACAAGAGCATCTTCAATTTCACTACTCAGATAAGGTTTCTTGGGCTGTTGCTTTTCATGCCTCAGAGAGAGAACAGCTTCTTGGTCAAAAGAAAGAAAGAATTTCTTGGTCTTAAAATTAGGCGCTTTGTCAGGGCTGATGTCACTGAAATTTGAAGCAATTCAGTGTTACGCTGTAATTTGAGAAGTTCTATCATACATTGTATGTGTGTAATAAGATATGGCATTAGGAAACAACTGAAGATTTTTCAGTCCTGGGAAAAATGGGTTACCTTCTTTAGGAGGTATTTATAATGTATTTTTTTTTTTTTTTTTTTTGAGACAGAGTCTCACTCTCTTGCCTGGAGCGAGTGCCGTGGCATCAGCCTAGCTCACAGCAACCTCAAACTCCTGAACTCAAGCAATCCTACTGTCTCAGCCTCCCAAGTAGCTGGGACTAC
>CAUYSK010096760.1:0-36786 GCA_963575035.1 Avahi laniger | reverse complement strand
TCAAGCGATCTTTTTGCCTCACCCTCCCAAGTAGCTGGGACTACAGGCATGCACCACCATGCCCAGCTAATTTTTTTTTATATATATATTTTTAGTTGTCCAGATCATTTCTTTCTATTTTTTAGTAGAGACGGGGTCTCACTCTTGCTCAGGTTGGTCTCCAACTCCTGACCTTGAGCAATCCACCCACCTCGGCCTCCCAGCCTCCCAGAGTGCTAAGATTACAGGCGTGAGCCACCAAGCCCGCCCTTCTTTTTTTGTTGAAACAGAGTCTCTCTCTGTTGCCCGGGCTAGAGTACAGTGGCATCAGCCTAGCTCACAGCAACCTCAAACTCCTGGGCTCAAGCAATCTTCCTGCCTCAGCCTCCCGAGTAGCTGGGACTACAGGCGCGTACCACCACACACGGCTAATTTTTTCTATTTTTACTTGCTCAGCTAATTTTTTTTTCTTTCTATTTTTTTAGTAGAGACGGGGTCTTGCTCTTGTTCAGACTGGTCTCCAACTCCTGAGCTCAAGCGATCCTCCCACCTCAGCCTCCCATAGCGCTAGGATTACAGGCGTGAGCCGCCACACCTTGAGTCTATGCTCTTAACCACTGTACTCTGCTACCTCTGCAAATAGAGGAGCCACTTTCACCAGGGAGGTGAGGGATGCCAGCTACCACTATGGAGAAATGTCACACCCTATTTCTACCTGTTTCCCTTTTTTCTTGCTTGTAGCTCTTAGACCCTCCACTCAGGCCTTGGATTTCTAATTTCAACTTCTGAGGCAGGTGTAGGGGACAGGCAACATAGGCTGGTTGTTAAAAAGCACAGGCTCTAGGATGAGAAAGACCTGGCTTTTAGCCTGGGCAAATTACTTAATCACCCAGGTCCTCAGTTCCTTTATCTGTAAGATGGGAACAACAATTCAGTTGTGTGGTTGTTCTCAGGGTTAAACAAGATGACTTATGTAAAGCTCTTAATATAGTCCAAGGCGTATTTTGGGCTCCAAAAGTTAGCTATTGTTATTAATAAGATGCATAATAAAAGGAGTTGGTTTAGAGAAGGAAAACTGGTAAAAATCAAAATAAAATAAAAACATGTAATTTAATATGATAGAGCCCTTCAGTCAGGATGGGTTTCTTGTTTAGATCTAAAGGCTTATATTGTTTTAGGGACTTTGCCACTGAGTGGCAGGGAATGTCCCCAAACTCTTTGAACATACTTCATCCATCTGTAGCAAGCTGGGAGGTGGGGGCGCATGAGGGTGGTGCTGTGCCAGGATGGTCAGAAGTTCAGAGAAGAGAACCCATCACTGATGAACTAACTACCAGGCAGGGTGCCAAGCCCTTTACCTGTTATCTTGTTTGATCCCCATGATAAACCCTGGAAGGAGATGGTAGTAACCACATTTTTTAATGGAAACTGAGGTTCAGACAGGTTAAATAACTTGTCAAGGTCACACAGCTAAAGAATGACAAAGCTAGGATTTGTGTGTGTGTGTGTTTCTTCTGGTACAGACAGGGTCTCGCTATTGCCCAGGCTGGTCTTGAACTCTGGGCCTCAAGTGATCCTCCCACCTTGGCCTCTCAAAGTGTTAGGATTACAGGTGTGAGCCATGGTGCCGGGCCTGGAGAAAGGATTTGAACCCAGGTCTCTAGGATGCTGTTATATTGGAGAGAACTTGTATGATGTCCAAAAGAAGGTTCTTAGCTACCCACCACCTACCTTCTGCCTTGCCACATCCCCACGCACCTACCCACCCACCCACAGGCCAAGACTACTGTTGAGTGAGCCAACAGCAGGCCCCAGCATGTGCCACCTGGGGCATGCCAGGACCTGGACCCTCTGGTGCCCTGGAGAGACAATCATGTTGCCAGCACAACCCCACCTGAAGCCTGGCAGACACTCCCACTCCCCCCTCATCCTCGCCTGGGACTCGGGACAGCGGGCCTCTCCTCAAGAAGTGTTAGGCACAGCATCATCTCCCAGGATGCTGCAGACCCAAGGAGAGGCAAGAGAGTGGTATTGGGAAGGAAAGCCTCAGCCCCCCAGGGCAGTGGAGTGCTCAGGCTAGCCCAGAGAGGCCAGATCTCTGCCCAGGGGACCCAGGCAGGTGGCAGCATAGAGCCCCAAGGGCAGGCGGCCCCTCTGACCTCTCCTCCCCACTTCCCAAGCGTCCTTTCCTTTTCTGGGGAACGAGGCGCCAAGCTTTGAGACTGTCCACCCTAGGTGGTCAAGACAGCCAGGAGGGACAAAGCGCGCCTCCTCCCCCCAACAGGGCCTTTGCCCCACTCCCAGTTCCGTCTGAATCTTTGCCCCACCGCACCCTCCAATGCAGGCCCGGGCGGCTCATGAATGAACTGCACTGTGTGGAGCGCAAGGAGAGGACACGCTCCCGGGGCCAGCCGCCTCCCCAGCCCGCCGGCCAGTCCCCAGACCGGCCGGGGGCAGCAGCCAGTCTCTTGCCAGCACTCGCAAACCCTGCCCTTGCCCAAGCCCGAACCCCTGCCCCGGGCCGGCTTCGGCTCTACTCGCCCCGGCAGCAGGAGAAAAGATAAAAGAGACCGAGGGCATCGGACTTGGCGACCCCGGAATCCAAAACTCGGGGGCGGGGGCGGCCGGTTCCCCACAGCGGCGGCAGGCAGGTGAGGCGCAGCTGGAACCCCGGAGGGGTACAGAAGGGACGCGCACCTGGACCGGGCAGGTGGGAGAAGAGTGGCACTCGGAGGCCGGGGGCGGGGGTCCCACCCCTTGGGATCTCCCGCGGGTAGGGGAGAGAGGGCGGCGCATATCTGGACCCCTGGCAGGGGCTGGAGGACTCACATTTGGCTCGAGATGGTGCGGGGTTGGGGGCAGTGCGCGCCACCGCTGGGTCCCGCGGGCCCGGGCACCTCTGGGTCCCGCAGGAAGCTGAAGGGAGGGGACGCGCAGCTGAGTCCGGGTTTTTTCTTTGGGTGGTGGTAGGATCCTCAAAGAAAAGAGAGAGGGCTGGGGAAGGGTCGCGTACTCACCCCAGGCGCAGACTCGGCTCCGGGTCGGAGCCCCTGGGTTGGGGCGGGGCGGGGCTGGGGGAGGGGGAGGGGGAGTCGCTGGGCGGCTCGAGCTCCGGGCTCCTGCGGCGGCCGCGGCTGCGTATGGGGGAGGGGGAGCAGGAGGAGAGAGGGAGGGGCGGAGCCCCGCAGGTCCCACCCCCGACGCCGGCACACGCAAGGCGCGCGCGCACTCGCAGACCGCTCCCGCCCGGCGGTCCTGGCGCGCAGGCGCCCGGGGAGAGCCGCGTGGGGGGAAGGCGGCGCTCGGGCCTGCGGCGGGATATTCCCGGGCGGCGAGAGCGGTATGGTGGGGGGCAGGGGCGGCGTCAAGCTCCTAAATCTGTTCTTACCCTCTTCCTTTCTTTCCTGCGGTGGGGGAGGCGCAGTCCCCGGGGGTGGGTGAGGAAGGCCGGAGGGAGGATAGTGGGCCCTGTGGGGGCAGAGAGTCAGCGTGAGGGATACCGGCGGGGCGGCTCTGACCCGCACCGTCCTCCTTCCCACTCCCCATGGGCAGCGGGGGTCCCCGAGGCTTCTGCGCCCCCCGCGCTCCCGCCTGCGCTCACCTGCCTTCCCAGGGACGTGGAGCCTGGGGAGGGGCGGGCTGCGGCCCAGCCTTCGTGAGTGGTCCCCGCCGGTCACTATCTCAAGTCTGTCCACTCCCCTCTCCCTCCCCTTTGCCAGCTTGGGTCTAGAGATGAGTTAGCGAGGCGCTTCTGTGGCGTGAGGAGTGAGTTCTTGCTTTCACTTCTGTCATGCTGATGAATGGCTCCCCCGGTCCAGGGGGTTCCCTGGTTTCTCATTTCACCAGAGACCGCATCTGCCGGTGATTAAGACTGGAAAGATGAAGACCGAGGGAGGGAGACAGACTGACTTTTTATATCACCCACACAAATAGATCACAAAGGTACAAGGACCACCAACTTGTTTTAATTTCGAGTTCCTGGAAGGGACAGAAATCAAGTATTGCTTTCCACGGTGGACAGTAAATGAACTTTGGCACCCCAAGACATTGAGTGAACTGGATTTGTAAAAAGGTTAATAGGACATATGACAAAGTCGCCTTGGGTTACTCGGGAAACACTGGGAGTTTGGGAGATACTTAAACCAGGGCTGGAAGTGGTAGGGAGTTGCCTCTCTGCCACTGCTGGTAGAGGGACACTGCCTACCCTGGGCTGTCTGGTTTTTGTAGCTGGTCAGCGTCTGGGCTGTCTGCTGATTTTTCAAGAGTTCGTTAGTAGCTTGCGGAATGCAACTGTAAGGTTTGATTTATTGCAGTGTTTTTCGAACTGTGAGTCCCATTGGTGAGCTGGAAATCAGTTTAGTAGAGCCTGGCCATCATTTAAAAAAATATAATAGAAAATATCAGAGGATGTTGCACTTAGTGTAAGTATTGGTTTATTTTCTTTTTTTCTTTTTTGACACTTAAGGTGTACACACACGTGAGAATATTAGGCGGTGTTATACAGGGTGTTTCTGTGTGTCACTGTGAGAAGAGTTTGAAAAACATTAATCTCCTTCATCCTCTTACTTGCCCTCTTGCCTTCCTTAGCCTGAGTTTTCAGTCGGTGTAAATTGCCCATGAGGATGCAGTTATCATACCAACAATATACACTAAAGAAGAGTGGATCTTTTCTTCAGGGAAGTTTCTGCCTGGGAAGGCAGTATTCACTGTTCATCACTGGAAATACTGTACATGCTATTGAAAAGCAAGGATTTTGTTGGAGTAAGAAGTAGGTTGACTTAATAAGGAAGGACAGTTCGGAAAGCAAGATGGAGGTGAAGCTGTCTTTGGTAACTGCTTGGTGGGAGGAGTCTTTGTAGTCTTGGATTCTGGGAGTTGTGAAATAAGTGTGATCCATTGCTTGTGTGAAACAATAAAATTTATTAAATATCGCTTGTAATCGATATCTGGAAAATGGAAGTGGAGACCATAGTTACCTGGTTTTTGAGCCTCCCAGGATTCCTAGAAGGCATTTCTTATATATTATTTTAAAAGATAATACTGTTACGAATCTGAACATGTGGTGAATTCCCGAGCTATTTCTGCTGGTGCCTAATTAGGGTCACCACCTATTAACAGTAATCCTCAAGGAGAGTATGAACCATCAAGTGATACTTTCTAGACAGGGGAGGACAGGCATTTCAAATCCTGAAATAAGTATTAAATTAAAGGCATTGTGGAATCCATGAAGGAACAATGGCCAAAATGTTTTATTATTGCTCCTGAATATCAACGGTAAAGCCCTTTCCTTGAGTCCTTTTTTCAAGTGATGCTCTGTTGGGCCCTGAACATAGTTATTTAGACTGCCCTCAGCTCCTAGGATCTTAGATGATGCAAGAATCCTTTAAAACAGTGGTTCTCCAACATTTTTGGCACCAGGGACTGTTTTCATGGAAGACAGTTTTTCCATGGAAGGGGGCCATGGTTTTGGGATGATTCAAGCGCATTATATTTATCGTACACTTTATTTCTGTTATTATTACGTTGTAATATATAATGAAATGATTATACAACTCATCATAGGTTGGGTCCCCCTGCTTCAAAACGTTTTGTTCCACTCCTGTCTTCAGGATTATGACACCTGGGCCCATCTGCGATGGCTTTTCCTGTTGTCATGTTATTTGAATAGTTATGGCTATGGGGGGCTCGTACATCAGGTTATGATTTAACTTATTTTATAGGCTGATAGTTGGTCTGGGTTGTAGCTCCCCTGCTGTGATTTTACATGTGTATTGATAATGACAACCAGTGTGCAAGAGAAGACTGCCATTCAGACCTCAGAAACCTTGTTCTGTGTCAGGTAATATGCTGAATGTTTAAGAAGGTGCCAGGTAGCTTATTATTCACTAGTGAAGCACAATTCAGAGTAGGAAAGTCCTTTGTCAAAAACTTTTAAAAGTCACTAATGTCTTTAAAAAAGAGAGGAAGGAAGCACTTTTCCATGTCCACTCTAAGCTGAAAACACTTTCAGGGCTGAGTGATCTTAAAGAGCCACCCATGATGCTGCCCTGAGAATCAGGGAGTAAGGCTGCTCTTTCCAGTCAGGGCTGGGGAACAACCTGCTTATCCTGCAGACCTGGTCCCTACTGGATAATCAGAGAATCATCGTCCATGTTAAAATGATCTCTTACATGAGTGAAGCTAAAGCACTTCCATTTCCGTGCCTCTTTGCTCTCCCAGTGACCTATGCTTGACAGTGTTGTTGAGACCTGGACAATTGATTCCAGGGTCCCACTTTGCGGGAGAGGAGGGAGGATGGGGTGAAGGATATGCTTTCTGTCAGCTTCATTTCCTCTTTGGTTCTAGGGACACTCCCACCAACCCCCATCCCCAGGCCTGCCTTTTTCCTCATTGCTCTCCTGCCCACCTAACATCTCCATACACCTGGCTCCTTGAATAGAAAGGGAATATGTATGTGGTTAGGAAGAAATTAACTTTTCCTTGTGCATTTTTTCCTGAGTTTGACTATACAAAGAATGTTACAAACTTAATTTTGGATTATAGGTGTTTGCACACCTGTGAGGTAGGGCTGGGCAGGGCAGCAAAGCTAGAATAGATAAAATCTACACATTGAAAAACCAGCTTGAATAATTAAGAATTCTCGTATATGTCTAAGAACTACTGATTTAAATACTTTGTAACAAGGTAGGGCATAAGTTAAGTAAATAAACAAAGATAGGACAAGCCCCTTGGACATGTTTTTCTTTGTGAGTCAAATTGAGAAATAAGGTTTTCTCATTGGTAGCTGTGGTGGGAACAGCCCATCCAACTATTGAGGGATGCTTTGCCTATAGATAGTGATGGGAAAATTCACACCTTAGCAGGTGAATCAGAGCCAGCTTCAGCTTTGATCCTAGGCTGAGCTGGGTGTAGTGCAAATATTTACTGAAAAGGTGGATTTTTATTTCCTGAGTTTTTAAAGATTATGTGGGAGCCTTGACAAAGGAAAAAGAATGCTTGTCCTGTGTGTGGTGTGTTTGTTTCTGTGAAATTTATTAGTGGTTAAAGCAGCATATTGGCTGTGCAGGTATTGTGTGGTGTATTATAGAAACAGCCTTGGGCTCCAGTCTGGATTTTGTTGCCTTCTGACCTTGGACAAATCGACAATTCTCTCAGGATTTGTGACTTCATTTCTCCATCTGCAAAATGGTTCTTATTGAGCCCTCAGAACTGTTCACAGTTCTTAGCAGATTCAGCTCCTGCGGACTGTTGCTCTTTTTTATTTGTGTTTGTGTTTCCATTGGGAGCTCAGGAATGAAATCTTCAAAGAAAACCATCTGTGTGAAAGGACTTTGAGAATTGTAACACGTTATATTTGTGTGAGGTTAAAAAACACACACACAACAAACTTCCTGAGAGGGAATCTTCTGACAGCATAACCAATAATGAGTTGTCTATAAGCAACAAATGAAAAAGTACTTACTGGTCCAGAACGACTGGGGAGAAACCTGCCGAGAAATGGGAGGTGTTGATCTGCGTGACGGGATGGAGGATCCTAGGAGCTCCCTTTTTTGATTCCTCAGAGGTGTCAGGCCTTTGCTTTTCCCTGCTTTGGTTAAGAAACACATTTATATCTGTGCACTAGTTTGTCCTTTTTGTGACTGGTCTTTGTATTTGATTTCTCTTAGTGTTTCCCTTCCATTGCTCACTAACAGAATCTACTTTAAGCATTTAACTGTGATTGTGCTGAACTTTTTGTTTTCTCCTTTTTCTTTAGAGTTTATTCCCCTTGAAAGACCTTTAAAATGTATGTAACGTGCCAGGCACCTAAAGATTAAAATTGTTTAGGTAGAAACAATGTATAATTATAAATAGGTCTGTGACACTAAATACCTTTTGCTGATCCTCAAAGTTCAAATAATGATACTTTCTAGCTTTCTACAAAGCATCAGAGGTATAGGTTCTTTCTGTCTGCTCTTCCAACTCAGACTAGCTAAAAATGAGCTCTTGGTTGCCTAGGAGGCTCCCCCAAGTCACTAAGAGCCTGGGTGAAGGGTGAAAGAAAAACCACTATCTGTTCCCCCCACCCCCCACCCCCCACGGAGCTTTTCTGGAGCTGGAGATTGAATTGTAAATCAGGTCTGTCTGCTTCACAGATAGTCACTCAGCTCTAGTTTTGTGCCAGGCACTGTTCTGGGCCCTGAGTGTGCAACACTGAGCAGAGCATGAACTGGGACCTGTAGGGTGATGCCAAGTGAACAGCTCACCTGCTTGTCTCTGAAATCCATAGTCCTCCCTTGCCTCTACGACTGAAGGGAGATCTTAAAGCAAGATGGAAAATGAGCACAACTCTTGGATTGTATTAAGTAATTTCTTTTTCCTTTCCCCCCCTCCCACCCTCTCCCCTTGTCTTTCTCTCTCTCTTTTTTAAGGGCAAGATTGTGATTCATACTCTAAAACAGGAGGGTGATAGTGTTGACCAGGAAGTGACAAGAAAGGCCATCTTTGGCACTGGAGTCTTCCAAATACCTGGCTTCCTCTTAGAGGGTTATAGAGAAGGAAATATTGAGGTCAGTCTCCTGTGCAGACACAAGACTCAATAACATTGCTTGTGAAACAAAGCATTATATATAGACTAGGTCTGAAGTGAATCAGGGCCTGTGTCCACATGGTGGATTTATGCCAGGAAATAACATCAAGGTCCATCAAAGTTGCTCTGAGGTAAATTGCTACCTCCATTACTCTTCCCTGGTCTGAAGCAGTTATTTAGTGGTGGAATGAGGCGTTTTCCATGGTGGGCAGTGTAGGCACCAGGCCCAGGAGATGATTCCAGGGTCCTATAAACAAAACATGCGTTAATCCTCCCACGACATACACCGTCATTCTCCTAAAGCATGTTTGCCTGCGATGTCTCGGTTCCTAATACGCAGATAGGAGCTCTGTAGTGTCTGGGTTTCCTTCTGTGTAGAGCCATGGGTAAGGAGAGGAGGATCTGCTTTCTATTGGCTACTTCATTTTATTCAACAAATATTTATTGTGTTTCTGCTGTTAATCAGGACCTGCTGGGGTCTTTTACTAGAGTGGAAGTGGGGGGGACAACAGATATTTTTTTTTTGGAGGGATAAGGGACATATAATAAGTGAATGTATTTGATTCTTTTGTGCTTTCAAGTTCATAGGAATGCTTCTGTCCATGTGATGTCTGAGTCCTTTGGGTCTGGGTCTGGAGGTCAATTTTGGATCCACTAAAGAGCTAGTGAAAAGTCATTGAATCAGGCCTTTTCTTATGAAAGTGCAAGTGCTCCCTGGGACATGAGTGTATCACTCTTGTGTGTGAGAGCAGTACAAGTAATCCTCACCATCTGAGTCTGCGTGGTTCCTGAATTGCTATTGCAAGCTCAGATGCCATATTATCAGGATCTCTGTGGTTTCTGAGTTTTGGATAATGATTAGGAAGAAATAGAATGTTAAAGGACATCAGCCGTATCTCAAAGTATCCAAATTTATTCAGTGTCTGTGTTTGGATAGTGAATATTGGCTCAGTGAGAGTTCTGGTGGCATGAGATACCCAGATGTCCCCAGTGTGCAGGAGAGACAGCAACCAATGCTCACTTGTACACAGGCTTCTTGGGGGTGTGCATGGAGTTGGTCAGATTTTGCTGGGCAGAAGGGCATAGGTTGTGGGGATGGTTTATGAGCAAGACACAGAGAAGAGGCCTTAATTTGGGTTTGTGCAGTGACAGCACTACAGAATTTAGGGAGGTGCCTGTGATGATACCTGAGTCTGGAAAGTTCTGGGAAGCCCATAGACGCTTTTGCAGTTCTCAGACTAGTGTTCTTGAGGGAACAATGCAGTGTGGAGAGGCAGGGTGTTGCAATTCTCAGGAGAGGGAATGTGGGTGGTGCTGGGTTAATCTTGAGGATTCTTTGGAGTCGCTGAGGAGCCTCTTTTCTCCCAGGGAGCGAGACCAAGGGTTTGCCAGCATCAGGTGGGAAAGCTTGGCTGGGATTTGAGGTGACTGCAGCTTGGACCAGAAGGACTGCTTTTCAGAGCACTGTGTGTGTGTAGAGGATTTTTTTGCACCAATTTTTAGTTATTGCTCTGATCATGGAGCTCTTCTTGCCACCTACATCACAAATTGTCTTCAAAACTTAAATTGGATTAAAGTGAATAATTTTCACCTGGTGTTTGTCTACATTCAGCAAGCACTGAATCAACTGTTAGTAAAATATGCATGTGATGTCAGATTTATTGATGGAACAAGAATGATTTAACAATTGGAAAAATATTAATATTTAAAGTTGCCATGTTTACTGTCTGTTGAGTAAGAGCGTGGGTTTAGGAAGCTGACTTGGTGGCGGTGGTTTTAATTTCAGCCTTGTCATTCCTTCCTGTGTGACCTTGGGCAAGTTATTTAACCTCTCTGGGCCTTATTTCTTTGTATATAACAATGAGCCTAATAATAGTACCCATTTCGTAGAGGTGTTTTTGTTTTTATTTTGTTTCTGTTTTTGGTTTTTGGTCTTGTTCTGTTGCTTGGGCTGCAGTGGTATCATCATAGCTCACTGCAGCCTCAAACTCCTGGGCTCAATCCATCCTTCTGCCTCAGCTTCTTGAGTAGCTGGGACTACAGGTGCATGCCACCATGCCCTACTAATTTTTACATTTTTTGTAGAGACATGGTCTTGCTATGTTGCTCAGGCTGGTCTTGAACTCCTGGCCTCCCATCTTGGCCTCCCAAAGTGCTAGGATTATAAGTCTGACCTACTGTGCCTGGCTGCATAGAACTTTTTTGAGGCTTAAATGAGATAGTAATATAAAGCACATAGCCTGTCTGACACATTGTAACCACTTGATAAATGTTTATAAAGAAAGAAAAGGGAAAGAGACCAGATGACCTTCAAAGCTGCTTGACACCTAGAGCTCTCTTGTGTGAAATGAGCTTTGTATGGCAGAGGGAGCAGAGTGTAGTGGGAATACCTTGGACCCAAGATGGATCCAGTTCTGGTTCTGCCTTTGACGAGGGGGGCTCTATGCAAGCCACTTCAGCGGTCTGTATCTCAGTTTCCTAATCTGTGAAATGAGATGTGACATGATGATGAGGAAGAAGACAATGATGACAGCTAATAAGTAATGAATGCCAGGCACTGTGCTAAGTACTTTGCATAGCTTATCTCATTGAATACTCATAAGCACCTTGTGAGAAGATATTAATAGTATCACTGGGTTACAGATGGGAAACCAGAGCTAGAAGTTTAGTTATTTGTCCAGGGTCACCTCACTAGTAAAATTAAAGTTGGTCTCATCTGATAGTTTATGATTCTATATGTGTCTGATGTTAATAGTTTTATACATTAGCTGCCTTCTATTGCATTTAATTTTCAGATCATAATTACATTTTGGCCAATGCTTCATGGGTTGTTTTAAGGAAAACACTTGGGAGTAAGTGTGGGATTTAAGGCTAAATTGTAGTTAATAAGTATTTATGGAGTGTCTAGGTATTCCTGGGGAAGTAAATAGTGGTTTTCCCCTCACCCTTATTAAATAAAATTTTATCTGAGCTGCTTTGAACTTGTGCAAAGCAAAGCTGTGTGTAAATACTGCAGTGTAGAGGCTTTTCTCAGCAGAGCTCTCAAATGAGGCCCTCAACAGCCAAACATTTAGGTGGAAGAACAGGTATGCTTTGCAGCTGGAATCACCAGCTGGTTGCAGGCTTTTCTTAACCACACCCCTAGGTGATGCTCAGGTGTTGGGGAAAGCTCACAACTTCTCATTTGTTAGTGCTAGGGAGCAACAGGGTTGAGGCTCTGCAAACTTGAGCTGTGAGTCTTGGGTTGGTGTTTGCTCTTTCATCTCCAACTTGCTTTCCCAAAGTCCACTTTTAGCTATAGTGTGGTGTAGGCAATTTTTCCGTGTTTGGGAGACTCACCCAAATGTAGAATTTGGTCAGTGACTTGGCAAGAGTAGCGTTTGACTCTCCTTTCCTGGCCTTGAGCTGTACAGGTGATCTGGCTTTTACGTTTGGGGGAAAGGTGAGGTAGTGACAGACAACTTGGGCAGCTGCTTTTAGATAACCTACTTTCTTTTAGGGAGTTAAAGTGCTGATTTCAGAAGTCACATGAGTGTCAACAAGTACAATAGTGTGCAATTTTTCTTCCATGGAGGGCTTGGGAAGTAGTCACTGGCTGGATTTGTACCGAGGCTTCATGTTTTCCTCTGCCTGTGAAAGTGATACGAGGAAGGCATTCTTTGTGCTGTTTTATTACTTATAGCAAGAACTGTTGTGGCCATTCCAGTTCTCCGACCCCAGAGTTAGAATGTGAGTCAACAAAATTTGAGCTAGAGTTCCATCTAATCATCTGTGTATCTTTTAACCACTAAGATTTATATTTAGTGACTAATGATCTTGTGCTAGAAGTGCCATCTCCCACACAAGTCCCCGAAGAAAACTCTAAGGGCTCTGACTTGGAAATCAATCTCCCCCCACCCTTTTTCCTGCAGGATTTGCTGTCTTGGGATCCCATGGCTTGCTTTACTGGGCCCTGGGGCCCCATCGCCCATGTGAGCAGAGCACTCAGCCATCGCTATTTCAGGTAACTTTTCCTATTAAGTTCTTAAAACTGTGTCTTTGAGTAAGCCTCCCATCAGGGCTGGGTATTACAGTGATTAGAACGGGAGTGGAAACTCGGGAATGTGGGCGTGGGGTTGGGGAAGGCTAGAGGAATCACGCCGAGCTGGGGTTTGGTCAGTTCACAGGGCGGGGGATAGGTAAGGAGGTGTTGTTGCTGTTGGAGATGGGATAGGTAATGGCATATGGTAGAAGCTGCTAGTTTCCAGTCCTCACAAGACTCTTGTAGTAAATCTGACATCCGTGGACCCTATCATTCCCCTGGTGCGTTAAAACCCTCCCTTTTAAAAATGGAATATTTTAGTAATTACAAAATTGTTACATGCTTATTACCAAAAACTTGAGCACAATAGAAATGTGACACCGTCCCCTTCTTTCAGATGGTAAGCCAGGATGGTGAGCATGGGAGGCATGCCTGTTGGCAGGTATGCCTCCTGGCCTCATTCATGCTGTCATCCCACAAAGGTGTTTACTGAGCACCGCCCCTGGGCTTGGTCATAAAGAGATGAATGAGAATTGCTCCCTTCCCTGAAAGAGTGCTCAGAACAAACTTAAAAATACATAACCTAAGAAAATGTGACAGTGGCCTGCACGGTGGCTCATGCCTGTAATCCTCGCACTCTAGGAGGCCAAGGCAGGAGGATTGCTTAAGGTCAGGAATTCAAGACCAGCCTGAGCAAGAGTGAGACCGCCATCTCCACAAAAAATAGAAAAAATTAACCAGACATGGTAGCACATACTTGTAGTCCCAGCTACTCAGGAGGCTGAGGCAGGAGGGTCACTGGAGCCCAGGAATTTGAGATTGCAGTGAGCTACAATGACACCACTGCAGTCTAGCTGGGGCAACAGAGTGAGATTCTGTCTCAAAAAAAAAAAAGTGATGACTGTAATAACAAAGGTTTGTATGGGTCTTTGGAAGGCCTTAGAGGGGAGCTGCTAATGCTGGAGGAGGAAGAGAGGAGAGTGGAGGCAGCTTTCCCAGAAGAGACATGGGAGCAGATCCTGTCCAGGCCTTCAGGGAGGATTGAGAGGTGGGGTGTACTTGGAGAACTCCAGTAGTTCTTGGCCACTGGTACACAGTGTCGATGTGTGAGTGGTAAGATGTGTGACCTCAGAAAGCAGGTAAATTGGGGCCACGTTGTTGACAGTGCTGAGACTGGAAAACCATCAAACAATTCTAAGCTGGGGAATGGCATCAGTTTTATATTCTCTTTTTAATTAATAAATTTATTTTTAAAAATTGGGATGGGGTCTTGCTGTGTTGCCCTGGCTGGTCTTAAACTCCTGGGCTCAGGTGACCCTCCTGTCTCAGCCTCCTCAGTAGCTGTGATTGCAGGCATGTGTGTTTGGCCTTCAGCTTTATATTCTGAAGAGAGCTCTTTGTCAGCAGAGCGAGGTGCAGTGGGAGCCAGTTAGGACACTAATGTCAGAGTCTTGGTATAGGAGAGCAACCTGCTAAATGAAGGACATTGTCAGTGGAGGTGGAGAGGAAGGACATAGGTGCTTAGGAGGTGGTATCAGCAGGATTGGGCAGCCAGTGGGTGCTGGTGGAGAGAGAGGTTTATGGGTTGGGAACTGGAGTTTCTGGAGAAGCTATTATCTAGATACCAAATGCAGCAGCAGGAGGAGGTTTGCAAGGGGAGGCAATGAGGTCAGTTTAGGACCTACTGAGTTTGCAGTAACTATAGGGCATGTTGTAGGGAGTACAGGAGAGTGCAACTATATGGGACTAGACTGTAGGAAAGAGATGGGGCTGGAGATGGACCATACTGACTGGCAGCAATGGGAATGGATAAAGTTGCCCAAAGTAGGCATGTAGAAGGAGAGAAGAGGTCCTAGGATTACCCTGGAGAACACCAGCACTTACGGCCCTAGCATCAGGAAAATAGAAATCCCGTTGTAATCACCTTGCTTCATTATACCTTCTCTCCCTTTAATGGGTGGGTATTCTTTAAAAAAATTTCTATCTAGTGGGGAAAACCATATTAAAACAAAAAATTGTTACCTTATTTCCAGTTTCTGCTACATTGTGTAAAGGGACTCCCTTCGTGAACTTAACTCTCCTGTCTTCCAGTTCCCAGCAACGTATATCTAAGAAAATTTGGGAATGAATGCATTCTGGGGAAGCAGGTTTTACAAGATAGACAGTGGGTGATGCCTGGCCCATGAGGGATTCCTTTAAGCCTTCAGAGTCCTTTTGGAAACTAAAGGCTGTAAGTTAATGCTGCTATGAAGTTTGTCATAACAGAAAAATTGGGTTCTCTTTAAAACCCATCCAAACTGAGATCTTGACACGACAGCAGAAGCTCTCAATTGTAAGGAAACTGTTTTGGGTACAGATAAGTCTTCACAAAGTCCTTCCTGTTGAGGCTCTGGGGTTGTACTCTGCTCAGTGTGTATGTGTCTGTTGCTAACATGACTCTCACCCTAGCCTTGTCCTCTCTGAGGCCCGTGCTCCCCGATCAGGGGAGACACAGATTGCAGACTTTTTTTTCTCTCCTGCCAGCACCACTGGGAGCCTCAGTGCAATTCAGAAGATGACTCGGGTGCGAGTGGTGGACAACAGCGCCCTGGGGAACACCCCATACCATCGCCCTCCTCGGTGCATCCACGTCTATAACAAGAATGGGGTGGGCAAAGTGGGCGACCGGATACTGCTGGCCATCAGGGGACAGAAGAAAAAGGCGCTCATTGTGGGGCATCGCATGCCTGGCCCCCGAATGACCCCCAGGTTCGACTCCAACAATGTGGTCCTCATTGAGGACAATGGGAACCCTGTGGGGACCCGAATTAAGACACCCATCCCCACGAGCCTGCGCCGGAAGGAAGGCGAGTATTCCAAGGTGCTGGCCATTGCTCAGAACTTCGTGTGAGCAGAGCCCAGGCATCTGGTCGCGGGGGGCTCGTGAATGGAGCAGTTCTGAGAACTGCACCTTTGCTGAGAGGGAACTTGGGAACCACATGGCTGCCTCCCCCACTCCCCTGCCCCCCCCGCCCCCCCACCCATGTTGAGTAGCAGTAACAGTGTCTGTGAGAGAATAAACATTTTCGTGTATGTTTTCTTCCTGAGAGTTCTGGGGTGTGATTGGGAGGTAAATGATATTGCAGCAGTTAAAAAGTGGCCAACCCACATCAGGGCACACAAGCAGGGAGTATCCTTCGTGCCGGGGTCTGGGTCCTTTTCTTGTTTGGGCCTTATGATATGAGTTCATCCAGGACTATCAGGCTCTGAAAAACTGAGGTACAAACCAAATGCCAATTTATGAATGTTCCATGGAATCTGTCATTTTCTAACCAAAAGATTTTTGCTTTTTATTTTTCTCATCCAAAATATCCTCTTTCTGTGTTAGAGGGCTTGAGACTTTAAATGGTTATAAAGATTATTGGGTTATGGAATAAGAGCACAGGGGCTTATTTAATCTAGTAGAACATTTCCTTTATGGAAATCCTTTCTGTACTCCGGAGTGTCTGCTGGAACGTTCCTATGTGCCCGGTAGCAAAGCTTCCTCCCTGGACTGCTGGAGAAATGGACACGTCCTTGTATTTTGCACATGATACAGTCTTGGGCCTGTGCAGGTGATTCAGTGAAAATTATTTTCCATTCATTTGTTGGTCTGCTTGGGAAGATTTAGAGGCTCCCTTAGTTCCTTTAGTGGTATCTCATCAACTCATTTATAAATTTATTCATTTAAAATACCTTAGCACTTATTAAATATCTCAGTGGCCTCTGAGAATCAGCATAGTGTAATGATTAAGAATACAGGCTCTGTAGCCAGACTGCCTGGGTTTGAATCCTGACTTTCTGACTTACTACTTAATGAATGTGGGCAAATTATTTTACTTTTCCGTGGCTTGGTTTCCTCATTTGTAAAATGGGGGTATGATAATGATACCTACTTGATAGGGTGGGTGTGAGGATTAAATGAGTTAGTACCTATAAAGTGCTTGAACAGTACTTGGCAATAATAAGCACTCAGTAGTATTAGCTATTTCCTGTTACCAAGACTGCATGGGCCAGCACTGAGAAAACAAAGGTGAGTATAAGCAGGTGTGACCCTTGCCCTCCTGGAGCTTATAGTGTCCCAGGGAAAACAGACATGAATCAAATAATTCTTCAAACAAATGCAAAACCCCAAGTGTAGCAAGGACCTACGATAAAGGAGAGTTTTTTTTTCCTGGGGTTAGAGGTAGCTTCCCTGAGAAAGGGTCACATCAGATGCAGTCTGAGTATAGGTATTGTGATGGAAGTCAAATACTTTATGCCTTAGCGAAAATAAGTGAATAGGCATTAGCTAAGTGGGAGAAGAGGGGGAAATGTCGTAGGCATAGGGAAGATCGCATACATAGACCCTGTGCCAGGAGGGAATGGGATAAGTGCCAGGGACTGAAAGGAAAAGCCAGTATGGCTGGAGCAGGGAGTAAGGAGCATGGTGTGAGATGAAGCCGAAAGGGAAGCACGGCCTCATGAGCCCCAGATTTTTCTCCTACTGAGGATATTGGGTTGGTGCTGGAGGGGAGATGTGATTAGATTAACTCTGCAGAGAATGGCTTGGGGAGGCCAGAATGGATGAGTGTGGGCTTTGCAGTAGACGATGTGGCCTAGAGGGTGGTGGAGGGAAGTGGGTGCCATTAGGTGGTACAGTCGACTGGGCTTGGTAATGGGCGAATATGGTGGCAAAGGCCAAGGATAGGGCCAAGGTTTTTGACTTCCGCGCCTGGATGGTTGTGCTGAACACTGAGCTAGAATTCTCTAGGAGAGGCCCGAGGATGGGGAAGGAGCAGCAGTTTCGGGCAAGCTGAATGGAGGTGGCATTGAGATATCCAAGGGATGTCAAGTAGGTAGCTGGGTATAAATCATCTCTTAAATTGGAGTAACTGTATTTTGAAAACATTCGTGTATATGTATGGTCTTGTTGTTCCTTATAGTCCGTGGATTTTGTAGACATTGGTCCCATTTTTTAGATGAGCACACTGAGTTTCAGAGGTAACATGATTTCTCAGGGTCCTACAACTAACAAAATGGTAAAGTTGGTCTCAAAGCCAGATCCTGTGACTTCCAATTCAGGGTCTTCCTACAGTAATATTGGGTCTACCTTTTGTGGTTGATGAATTCTTCCCATCTTGACCTAGTTCATACTAGCTGTAATCCTAGAGGCTGATGTTCTTATTTTTCTGAATTCTGGGGGCACACCTTGGAGTCTGTTGCCCGCTAAACCTTGGCAAGGAGGCAGAGGCTCTTGGTTTTACATCTTCCGGTGGAGAAGTGTGCTGCTCCCCAGGGCTCCTCTGACTAAGCTTGATTCATGGTACTCTGGGTTCTTTAGGAGCTAATACCCCTCTCCATCTGGTCCTCAGGAAGGGCTTAGAATCTGAGGCTGACATGCTCTGCTGCCGTGGTTCGATGTGGGTAAGGAGGAGGAATCACACCAAAACCCAGGCCTGCTTTGTCAGTGGTGAGGCTTTCTCTCCAGCTGCAGCAGCTGGTACTCAGCGGGCTCTTAATTTCCCTGCTTTTTGTGCTGCTTCCCAAAGGCTGTGGGAGGAAGAGACCCCTCGCCCAAGGCAAAGGGAAGGTGGAATTGTTATTCTCAGCCTGGTCCTCCGTGCTCAGGGGCTGGACCTTTGCTCTGACCAAAGCAGCTTGACCCGAGCTGCCCTCTGGCTTCCTCAGTCACTTGCTTTCTGGGGTCGGGCTTACTTCTTCCTCTGCCCTCAGTCAGCAGGAAGCATTTTCTTCCTTTCACGTGCTTGCAGGGTGCTGGCTGCTCTGCTGCATCCCCTCACCCGCCTCCCTGCTGTTGAGGTTCACGAAAATCATTCAAGTGACTCTCCTCTCTGTCCTTGCTGTCCCCTCCTCTGGTCTTCCGTGGACTTAAACCCTCCTCCCTAGGTGTTCTGTGTTGACCACCGAAGGCTGTGGTTTCAATAAAGCCGGGTGGCCAGGGCCCGTGACGCAGGCCCTCACAGCACAGCCCAGAATAGCCTCAGCTCTGCTGCCTTTCCAGCTGCCCTATCACTTTGCAAGCTGGGATCTAATTTGCTGTCCACCCTCTCCACCCCAGTCTCTCAGCCAGTACCGCTTTCTTTGCCCATGAAATATTTATAATCACAGATTATGTTTCCCTGTGAGTATAAACTTGCTTTTGTTTTTTTCCCTTCTGTGCCCTTAAGAAGCTGCCCCTGACAGGTCAAAGTGCCTCATCTCTCTGGGTTCCTGGACTTCGTCACAGTTTCTATACTGAAGTGTCCAGTTCCTCCCATGGTTTGACTCCTTATGCTAGACCACTGCCGAAGAAATGTGGGAGAAACAGCTCTAGGTCAGCGGTTGTGGCTGGGAGTCCTGGGTTCCAGTTGGGACCCTGCTGCTTTGTGGCTTTGGGCAAGCCACAACCTTGTGGGGAGCTGGAGCTTACTGCATGAGGGCTTGGTACTCAGGATACCCGGCCAGCAGGTGTGCCTCCTGAGGACCAGCCACCTTGGAGGGCACGGCTTGGCTACAGATGGAGACTTGGCCGAAGTGTGTGCAGAGGCCATCCTGCCACCGTCCATCCTTCTGAAGCTAGCCATCTCTGGCAGAGGTGTGCCAGCCACTTCCTGTGTAACAGGTGGTTTCCTCCTGAAATTCTTAAGCCCAGCCTTTAATGAGGGCAGCAGCCACCATCAGGCAGAATTCACCTGAGGTGTGCCTCCTCCTGTGTCAGAGTGAGGAGGAGAGCCCCTCCTTCAGCAGGGAGCCGAGGGCAAGGTCCCACCGTGCGGGCAGGAGCCCTGCAGCTCCTACCCTGATCTCCCCTGCGCGTGGCCTCCTCCTCCTTGCTCAGTCCCCTCATTGCCGCTCTTGGCCTCTTCATGTTCCTTCATGTTCTTGACAGAAATTGCATGATATTGGGATCAGTTTCTTACCTGAAATTCAAATCTGTACCAGAAGCTGCATTTCTTTTCTTCCTCTAGTTTTGTAATTCAATCTTTCAAAAAAAGGTTGTGGGACTTTGTTTTATTCTTTCCCACCTGGAGGATGATTATGGATCACAATTCAGTTCTCCTTGGCATTTTGGACACTTACTGAATTATTTAGCCAAATATTAGTAATTTTCCAAATTATTTGGGCTTCCTGGGTTTAAAGCAGTGATGAGTTTGCTTCTCAACTTTCAGCATCAAGCCACTGGTTCCCAGCCAGATTTGAGAACAGTGATAACCTGTTGTGATTTTCTTGGTATTATGACAAGATATCTCCTAAGACATAGCACAGGTATTTTTTTTTTTTTTTTTTGAGACAGAGTTTCACTCTGTTGCCCTGGCTAGAGTGCCGTGGCATCAGCCTAGCTCACAGCAACCTCAAACTCCTGGGCTCAAGTGATCCTCCTGCCTCAGCCTCCGGAGTAGCTGGGACTACAGGCACGCACCACTGTGCCCGGCTAATTTTTTCTATTTTCAGTTGTTTGGCTAATTTCTTTCCATTTATACTAGAGACGGGGTCTCATTCTTGCTCAGGCTGGTCTTGAACTCCCGAGCTCAAACAATCCTCCTGCCTTGGCCTCCTAGAGTGCTAGGTTTATAGGCGTGAGCCACTGCGCCCAGCCATAGCACAGGTATTTTTAAAATGAAAATTAAACATTTTATTTTGAGAATTTCACAGCAACTCTTGAATAATTGTGATACTGTTCTCTTGGATATTATGAAACTTTGATTGGCAATTGATTTGAAGCCATATGTTTACATGCCAAATAGAGGCAGCTCTTGGTCAGTCAGGACTGATGATCCAGCATGTGATCAGAGCCACCCTCTCTGCTCCCCACTATGGGCTCCCTGATGACTTGCACCAGCTCAGAAGGGGCTGCCTGGCACAGGAAGAGGAGGGAAAGAGAGACTTCCTTTCCCAGGGGCTGGCCTTCTCAGGGTTGCTGCACCTGGCCTCCGGTGAATTTCCCGGGCAGGGAGTGGGCAGTGCTGCCCCATCCCCACAGGCCAACCCAGTGCCTTCCTGGCTGGCCACAGCTGATGACCGCAAGGAGGCAGGCGCACACAGGCCGGAGTGGAGCTCTCATTTGTCCTTGTGTCTCACTGACACTGTGTCAGCCAGTTGCATCGACTCATCGGCGATGAGAATGAAACCCTTGCTTAGAATGAGGTTTTAGGGTTATCTGTGAATTTTGTTTCTCTAGGCCGGGTCCCCATAATTGAGAATAGTTATTAACATGTAGTTCTCTGTGTATTTTGAGCAGCCTTTGCTACAAATCTCTTGGCCCATAGGCTTCCCTTTGTACTTCATTGAGTTGCTTTTCGTTAGGTAATTGCTTACTGGGAGTCCATGTGTATATATTTTTACTGTCTTGTTAGCTACAAAAATTAATTTTTGTCTTACCCATTCTCTTTATAAGATCATGTATTTGTTTTCAAAAAGTCTGATGCCGAAGTACTTAGGGGTGAAGAGTCTTGATGTCTGCCCCAAAATTACCAATTGATGAGTCTCAATGAGGGGCATTCTTTCAACCTCTTTAAGGTTTGGCATTTTCAAAATAGTGTTAGGGATAAAAGAAATAAAAAAGAATTATTATTTAAATTCTGATGATAAAACCAAAGCTGCGTTTGAAATGTATTTTCGCCAGCCATTCTCCAAGGTGGCCCTGAGCTGTGGCATTGTGAGTGGTCAGATGGCAGGAGCACTCACTGCTGACCACCTCGGGCTTCTGGCTCTGCTTCTCTCACCCCCCCTCCCCCCTCCCCATGGCCTGGGCTCGAGTTGTATTCTTCCCTTATTCCAGTTGAAGAACGCGGTTGTATTATTTCTTTTCACTTTGTGTTCCCAACATCTGGCACATACTAGTTATGCAGTGAGTGTTAAGTTAATAAATTACTTCTGTTCAAGCTTGTGGTGAGGTTTTAAAGGGAAGAAGAACTTTGTGCTCCTAAGTAACTGCTGTTAGCCAGGTGTGTACTTCGAGTTTTCCTTTTGACATGGGAGGGTCAGGAAGGCATAGGGTACCTTTCTCTAAAGGCAAGGCTATGTTGGGGTTAACCCACCTGTGGCTTGAGAACAGTTTATTTCAAAACAAAGCTGAAGTGAATTCCCACCCTTGTGGTTTGGACCCTTTGCTGTGACCATGTAGACTTGGGGACTGAGGAGCTCCCTGAATTTCTCACATGAAAGTAACAGATTTGGTACAAGAACTTGAGTTTTCTTTTTTTCATTTTCTTTCTTTTTTTTTTTTTTTGAGACACAGTCTCACTCTGTTGCTTGGGCTAGAGTGCCATGGCATCAACCTAGCTCACAGCAACCTAAAAATCCTGAGCTCAAGCGATCCTCCTGCCTCAGCCTCCCGAGTAGCTGGGACTACAGGCATGCGCCACCATGCCCGGCTAATTTTTTCTATGTATTTTTTAATTGTCCAGCTAATTTTTTTCTAATTTTTTTAGTAGAGATGGAGTCTCGCTCTTGCTCAAGCTGGTCTGGAACTCCTGAGCTCAAGCGATCCTCCCACCTCGGCCTCCCAGAGCGCTAGGATTACAGGTGTGAGCCACCACACCTGGCCAGAACCTGGCCAGGTTTTCTGATTCCCAGTCTGGCTCTTTTCATTGCATCTGACAGCATCACGGAACATTTTCTTTAACCACTGAGTTTAAAAATCTGATGAACTTTCCGAAAAATACTTTTGGTTGGGGCTGTACCTATCCAGCCTGCCTGGGCAGGAAGTGGTGTTGCTTGTGAAGAGTTGGGAGAATCTCAGCTGCCCTGAGGAGTGTGACTTCCTGAGGGATGGTGACTGGGTGGTTTTGGTGTGCAGTGGTGGTGAGTGAGAGGGAGGCAGGATGCTTGTGATGCTGTGGTCTGAAACCTTGAGTCTGAGCCCTGCGTTCCCCGCTGGGTCCGAGAGCTTCAGAGCCTGCTGTGCTACCTTTTCTTCCTTCTCCTGAGTAGGTGCTTCCTCAGTGGGAATGGGTGATTTCTGAACACTGCTCCTGGCAGACCTCTGCCTCTGCAGAGCACTTTCCGCTTTGCAGAGTGCTTTCACCGTTGTTGAAGTTTCTTCCAGCTGAACTTCTGTGACTCCAGGCCCCAGTGACAACTCTGAGTGGTAGGTAGAGCTGGTGTCCCTATTTTAAAGATAGAAAACTAAGTAAGTGTTCGAGTTGGGCCCAGTGGTTTTTTTCTTCCTTTGTGGGGCCTGTCCTGTGCCAACAATACAGAGGATAGTTTCAAGGTGGCATCTGAGGCACCTCTACAGAGTTCCAGAGGGAAGATTACTTCACGCCGGGGCAGATGTCTGTTGGATGGACAGAAGAGGTAAGAGAGATTTACACAACTCCTTCCTTGGCTCAAGGTCATTGGGTTTAAATGATGTCCTTGGAAGCAATCAGCAGGACTCTGGCCTAGGCAGGGGACAGAAAGAAAAGGAGTAAGAGTAGAAAAGAAAGGGGAAGAGAGCATGTGATGGAAAGTGACAGTGTGTCACCATAAATTGGCTGCAGTGTTCTCAGTGCCCAGGCTGCTGGTTGCTTCTCATTGACAAGGTTTCTCCACTTTCTTCCACCCGTTTCCCCACCCTCTTGACCTAGAAGATGGTAAAATATACACATTTACTGATGGACTAAAGTTGAATTTTTTACTCTTCACGTTTAGGAGGGGGAAAAAGCTGTGCAAGAGATAAGGCAGAGGTTCTCAGCTTTGGCAATGTCTGGAGACATTGCTGATTGCCACGGCTAGTAGGCAGAGCCCAGGAATGCAGCTGGTCCTGCTGCCGTGCACGGGACCACCCCCCAGCAAAGAGTCGTCTGGCCTCAAGTGTTGATAGCGCCAAGGGTGAGAACCCTGGGATATGACTAGGTGGGACCTGTTGTGTGTAAAGTGGACAGAGCATCTGGAAGTTACAGTGAACCAATAGTTCATAGATTACAGTGTAGAATTATAGGATGAAACCACATTGAAATCCATGAGATTCGGTACTTGACCACTGTTTCTCTGCCCATTGCCATGATCTGAGCCCTAAAGCTGAAGCAGGGGAGAGAGAATTTAGAAAGGCTATAGCTTACTGAAGCGTTGAGAAACAGGCCAACAGAGTCAAGGCCATCAGAGGATTGGGGCCATTTGGCCTACAAAGTGAGATGGGGGGACTTGTGAGTGTGTGTACAAATTCCCTGGGCTAGGGATTGGGGCTAAGGCTTTAGCTTGGACTCAGCCACTGGCTCGCATGTTGGGTCACTTTGGCTGTTTGCTTTTCTCAGAGCTTTGGTTTCTGCCCCAGCCCTCACTTCCTAGCACTGTCTTAGCCATTGCACCAGCAACCTTCCTACCTTACAAATCTTAGAACTTTGGAGTCACTATTGGGTTTACCCTGCTTTTCCCTTTTCATTTTTGGTTTTCATAAAGTGCTGCCCATTCTCCTGTAATAGAAGTGGTGCTCTTCTTCCTTCTGGAAGTTTGAAGATCTGCTCCTCCATCCCAGGGCTCCAGCACACTGAGACTCCAGTCTCACAAACTGCCGAGTGACCGTGACAATCCAGCTGCCCACGAGAGGCAGCTCGTGGAGGTAGAAGCCACATGTCTTTCATCCTGGGTCTGTAGCACATGGTAGTAGGAGCAGAGAAGAGAAAGCAATTTACTGAAGGCTTACTTTGTACCAATTTTGTGCCAGACAGTTTACATATTCTCTTCCAAGTAGTTTTCACGATGACGTGCGGTCATTGTGCCTGATTTATGAGTGAGAAAGCGCAGGCTGAGAGGAGTTGAGGGACTTGTCGTCAAGTGGCAGGCTGAGATGTGAAGTCAGGACCACCTGACCTCACAGCTCCCTGTCCTTCTGCTGCACTGACCTGTGGTAAAAGTATTTCTTGGTAATGTGCCCTCCCTCAGCTATTAAAATAGTTTTCCGGAAGCATCTGTTAGATGACCGCTGCAGATATTTGCAGTTGATTCCAGTTGCCTCTTAGGTCACCTCCTTAAGCTCCTCAGCTCACGCTGAGGGCAGTGAGTGCTTCCTGCTAGAGGCTGGCTCCTGGCCTTGTTTAACAGCACTGTTGCCTGTCACTCCACAGCTTGGCCATCTACTCTGGCAAGGAAATGGGCCTCTGTCTTCCGTTCTCTGCACTTGGCTGACAGGGACTTCCTGGGGCAGGTGCCCCGTCTTGGCTCACTATGGAGCTCTTAGCACCTGGTACCAAGTGAGTTCTCAGTGTTTGCTGAATGAGTTATCATATGAAGAGTGTGAGTCTTTCTCTTTCCCCACGAAAGGCTACAATTCTGCTTCTCCACACTGAATTCCTCATCTGAACACCCAAACGAAGGAAGTCCTTTGTAGGCTGGTTAAACAGCTCTGCTCTCCTGGTCCCGTCAGCGTGGAGGTGGGGTTTTGTCCCACACAGAGACCTCAGTTTGCTCATTGTTTCTCCAACTCTGTCCATGCTGTTGCTGCCTTTGCACCCAGCATAAGCCATGCCGAGCCCACTGGTGTGCCTTTGCACGTCTTTGCTTGGAATGTCCTTTCCTCCCTGGAGCGGTGGTCAGTCATCCTGTGGAGCCCTGCTCAGACATCTCATGGGCGAAGTTCTGTTCAGCTGACGTTTATGGAGCCCCAGTCTGGACAGTGTAGTTTTCCCCGCGGGGTCCCTCTTGCCCTTTTCCATCCTGCTCTGTGCCCTGGGAGGCTGACCTGTGTGGACTGCATCAGTGGGCTCCCATGCCCATGTTTGTCCCTCCACTCCCTGTTTTCTCCCGGCAGAGCTGGCCACAGCCCTCAGTCGTAGGTCACAGCTCCCCCCGGCAACTGTCCACACTCTCCAGGGGCCTTGGCCTCAGAGCACTGCAGTACCCACTGTGCTGGCCCATACCATCGTAAATTATCCCAATTTGAGTGGCCCCCTGTTGCCTGGTTGGACCCTACCTGATGCAGACATTTACTGTGTGTGCCCAGATGGGCAAAATATGGTTCCTGCACTGGAGAAGTTCCTGGGAGAGTGACAGACTCATAAGCGGTTTCATTCCACCACGGTGTCAGGAGCCTGAATGCCATGACAGCCACTAACCTGGGAATGTCAGACGTCCCGAGGAGATGCCCAGAACCTGGAAGATCAGTCAAGTGACGGACTGAAGTGGGAAGGCCCTTTCACCCCAGCCAAAGCCAGGGGTGTGATGCCAAGTGGGATATACTGGGACCTACGAGCAGTTTGGGGTTCCTGGAGAGTGGCAGCGAGGCTGGGGAGGTGGGGAGGGGCCAGGCTGGGCCAGGGAAGGCTGTACATGTTGCACCCAAGGCTGGACTTTAACCTTGTCACTGCCCTGCTTTAAATAGCCAATGGCTCCTCATCCCAGATGTGCATTTATCAAGAGCTCTTGGCTGCTGTGCAGAGAAACCCTCTAGTGGGGTGATGTGGGGGGCCAGGCAGGAGGCAGGGAATTCAGTAAGTTCAAGAGATGAAAGGAGTACTATGGCAGGGCAAGGCAGGGATGGAGAATGGGAATCAGGAAAGGTGTGGGGGAAAACAGATATTCAGCAGGTTGAGGTAGTTTGGCATGGAGAAGTGTTATGCTGGGAAACAGAACAGGGAGTCCAGAAATTCAAGCTAGCGTAACCAAATTATTTAGCGACAGGTTATTGAGGGGTGAACTTCATAGTGAAGGGGATTGTCGGGGGTGAGCATGGACAAGCTGCAGGCTGTGCCTGAGGAGGGGGCTGGGTCAGCTCAGTTGGGGACTGGTGGAGGCCTGGGCTGAGGGAGGGGTGGTGCCCACAGGCCACTCTGGGCTCTGTGTGGTAGGGCCATGGGCTTGCTCCCCTTCTGCTGCCCTGCGCTGATCCTGCTCCTCAGGCGTGCCCTGTGCTCAGGATCTGCCCCTCCTCTGAGCCGTGGCCTTGAAATGACGTGCATCCAGACCTCCCTGCACTTTTGAGTGTTAAACCTACTGGGCCACCAATTGTTAAACTTCCCAAAAGGTGGAGTGGGCAGGGTCTGGTAAATGTTTGGGGGTAGAAAGAAGTGAGGCTTTTTATGGAGTCCAGGATCGCAGGAGGGCAGAGGAGGGGAAGGGAGTTCTCTTCTGCTGGTTGAGTTGTAAGTGTCTTGAGGACAGTGGGGGTACACTAAACATAAGGTGGGGGGAAGAGCAGATGGAGAGAGATTTCAGAGGCGTCAGGACATACACGGTACTTCAAATCCTGAGGTCACCCAAGGAGAGGCGACTGGCGGAGGAGCAGTAAGCCAAGGGCAGAGGCAGCAAAGACAGACGTTTGAGGCTGGTGGAAGAGGAGGGAGCTGGGCAGGAGGTCGAGAGGAGTGGTCAGAGAGGGGTGAGCAGGATGGGGAAGTAGAGTCCTGGAAGCCAAGGAGGTGATGTTCCAGGAGGAAGTGGTCAACCTCGACCTCCTCAATGAAGTGAGGGCTGCAGAGGGACAGAAGTGACCACAGGCAGTCACTGCTGGAGCAGCGGGGTCAGGGGCAGTCTGTGGCAGGTTTAGAAGGGGGTGGGGGAAGGGAGGAGGAGGGGTGGGCCGTGTAGCTAGAGGGCAACATACAGATGTTTTAGGGTGGGAGTGAGTCCTGAGCAACTTGTTGTAGTGGTTGGTTCTTGTTGCTGTGAGGGGGTCTTTGGTCAGAAGGTGTTGGCATAGTAAGTACTAAGAGGTCAGCATTATCAGCAAGAGGGGACCCACTAGTATGGCCTGTGTTTCACTCCGAGGCCGGGAAAGCGGACAAAGCTGCCTGAGGGAGAGCGAGGCCCCAGGTGGGGCTGGGCAGAGACCCCAGGAGAGACGGAGTCTGGAGGCTCACCTGACTTACGCTGAAGGATTATTTGATGGGAAAGTAAACAATCATTTGATGCTGTCCTTGGTCTCTATTCCTGACCATCTAATGGAGGCTTTGTGCCCTTTCAGATACCGTGGCTGTGGCCAAGAACTTACAGCAATAGTGATCACATTCAGTGAACACTCCCTACCTGCCAAGCCCCGCCCTAAGCATTTTATGTGCCTGATACCGTCTTAGCTTCCCGATGGCCTCCTGAGGTAGGTTCTGCCGGCATCACTGGGTTTTGCCCTTTGCTACAGAGGCAGGAACTGAAGCTCAGAGAGGTGGAGTAACTTGTCTAAGGTCCCAGGGCTAGGAAATGGGGAGCTGGGCTGCTCAGCCCCTCCACAATGCCACCACAGCATGGTCAGTTGTCGTCGTTCGTTGGTGGAGGCAGGGGGCATTGGAAGGAGAAGCTGGAGGTGGGGAGGCGACTGTGACTGACGGAAGGAGACCCCGGTGTAGGGGAGGCAGGGGAACCTGAGCACCTCATTCCCTGCACTTCGTGGGCGGACTGGGAGCGCAGAGAGGTAAGCTTGTGTGTCCGTGGGGTGCGGCCTGGGGAAAGAGAGGCTGTCTGCGGGGTTGTGAGGGGTGGGTGGGATGGGTAAGGTGGGGACCAGCTGCTAAGAGGGAGGGTTGGGTTGTCGGGTGCACTGTGGGTAGGCACTGGGTCCCCCCATGATTCTCCACCCCCAGAGGAGAGTTCTGTCCCACAGGAGGTTTGGTGGCCATGTCAGGGTGAGGGAGGAGGATAGGTGGCTAGAGATACCCTAGGGTCTGCATCTGCAGGGCAGGGGACATGCCCTCTCTCTCTCAAAGGGTTTGCTGCCCAGGACAGAATCAACTCTGCCCTTCCTACTCTTTCTGGGTCTTGAACACACTTCTGCTCCCAGGTGCCATGTACAGGGTTGAACTTATTGAGGTACACGTCTGACTCCAGAGAACATGTCATGTCTGACTTTGGCAGAGGGCAGGGAACATGTCTTTTTGTATCTCCAGTGCTTAGAACAATGCTGGCACCTGAAAATATGGTTTGAACCCAATTGTCTTGTTTTTGTCTTCCTATGTGTTTAAGGACAGGAGCAGTGCTCGGCATAGAGTAGGTGATCGAGTATCTGTTCCATCAGCCTGGAAACTCCTCAAGGGGAAGGGCTGACGCTGCTGCCTCTCTGGAAACCCTGTCTCCCCTTTGGTTCCTGCCTCTCCCAACCCATGTGAACACACACACGCACAGTCTCATACACTCACAGTCACACACATATGAACACACAACACACACTTACCTGCACACTTGCATGCACACATTACTTCAGTCGGAGCCACTCCTGCAGAGCCTCTCCAGGCCCAGAGCCCGTCCTGTGGCCTCCCAGCGGCACCGCTATTATGACCCAGAGAGCCTGGGTGAGGACTCCGCTTGCAGCATAGTTGCTTTTAATTTGTCCGTAATAGATTTAGGCTCAAGTTCAAAGGGATTGCAGACTCTGGGCGAGGCTTGGTCCCTGCCCTTGAGAAGGTCCTGGTTGCCTAAAATGCTTGACCAGAAGTAAAGGAAGCCCAGGGTATGAACACATGGTGGTACCTACTACATGTGCTAGATGCTTGGCAGACGGGATTTCATTTACTCTTCAGAACAAGCCTATGAAGCAGGTATTATTCATCTCATTTTGTACCGTGGAAACCAGGGCTTAGTTGTTAATTAGTTGCCCAAAGTTGCACAGTGAGGGATAGGGCCAGGATTTGGGCCTGGGTCTGACTCCAGAGGTCCTTTCTTTTAGCACCTGATGGAATCTTTGTTGGTAAAACAAGGGAGAGAAGAGTCTTTATGCCATGCAACTTGTCCTTTTGAGCACATAATATAGTGTCACCCAGAGCATAAAGGTACGAAAGTTAAAATAGGGCAGTGCTTCTTAGCTTTTATGGGCCCTTCAAAAGCCTGAAACCTGGTAAGGATTGTGGACCCTCACCACAGAATAGTTCATGCATGCAGAGACACACATAGGTTACTTCGGGAACAGTTTCAGGGATTCGTGGCCCCCTCCAAGCCTCCAGTGGCTCCCAGGTCGAGAACTTCTGTGAGAGGTATTTGTTAGCAGATACAGAGCACACATCACAGGGCACAGAGGGGTCTGTACATGTATGTTCGCTTCAGCCCGTTTTTAACAGGATTGGAAACTCTCTGAATAGCCATCGCTGGGGGACCGAGTGAATAAGCAAGGCCGTGAGCGCCTTGGAATACCACACAACAGTTCCAGGAAAGGATGGCGTAGGTATAAGTAGGTGTAGCTCTCAAGACATATTGTCGAGTGGGAAAAAGCATGTTAAGAGTAATAAATACACATCATTTATGTAAAATAAAAGCACTCAACAATATTACTTTCTACAGATGTAGAAAATTTTTTGTAAATGCACACAAAAAACACTGGAATGATACCCGAGACACTGCTAATAGTGGGGTTTCCTCTGGGATGGGTAGAAGGCCCTGGTCAAAATTGAGACAGCCCTATCTACATAGTGCTTTAATTTTTTAAATAAGGAGAATGTTTCACTGTATTATTTGTGTATTTGAAATTAGAAATGCGCACAGGCACTGTGGTGGGGGGAGTAATGAGGGAAAAAGTTAGGGATTCCGAAGGAGGTGGTGGGGTAGGAGAAAACTTTCACGTCAGACAGACCTGTATTCCAGTTCTGCCCTTGACAGTTGCCTGCCAGTGACCTTGGGTAAGTCACCTTAACTCTCTGAGTCTCAGCCTTCTCATTTGAGAAATGGGGGTGATAATGTCTGCCTTCCAGGGCTCTTGTGTGGATATGGTTAGGATAAAAAACTCCTACCACTAGTAGGTGCTCAATGCATCATAGCCATTATTGTTATTTCAAATTTCAGCCAAAAAATTTGAGCTCTCAACAGGTGACAGTTGGGTTAAGGCTTTGGGACTGTATCTGGTTTCAATCAGAGATGACTTCCTGGAGGAGGAGGAGTTTGAGCTCCTTGAGCATGTACGGGAAGCAGGGCAGCAGTGAGTTGGAGAGCAGGCCCTGTGCAGAGGCCAGGGAGGGATTATGCCTGTGTGCCTCTTTTTAGTAATATTACTCATTTCCACATTACAGATGAGGAGATTTGGAGAGTCTAAGTAACATGCCCATGGACACATAGCTGGGAAGTGCAGAGCTGATGACAGCAACGGGGAGCGGGGGGTGAGGGGGTGAGGAAGAGAACTTGGGAAAATGCAGAAAACTGGGATAGTTTTGTGGGAGAGGGAAGGGAGAAAAAGAATCACCTTCGTAATGGAAAGGCTCCTGACAAGGATGTGCAGGATGCAGTGGGCCGGCCCTTGGCGAGTGTTCAATAAATGTGGGAAGAGCAGGATTAGGGGAGACCTTAAGGTCTTAGTATTTACAAGGTGCTCTTGACAGAGGCTGCTGGTCAGTGCCCTCCATCTCCCCTAGGAGCCCAAACAGAAAGGATTTGGGCCCCCCCCACCCAGGAAGGGGTGCTAGGCTGAGCAGTCCCAGGAGACCGGGAGTCTTCCCTATGAACCCTCCAAGAACTAGGCGAGTTGAGTGCTGGCTGGTTGGTGGTACCGTGTCAGATGAAGTCACGGCATACACTGTAAGCCAGCAATCCCGCTCCCTAGGTTTTCAGGCAGGGTATAGGGATCATGTCAAGGACGATCATGGCAGGGCTGTTAGAGGGTGTTGGAGGGAACCTGGGTGCCTGTTACCCTCAGGTGGGTGGGTAAATGAGGAGGGTGTCCACCAGGGACTAAATGTGCCCATAGCAACACGGATGAAGTTTAAACATATGGTGCTGGGTGAAAAAAGTAACAAATATATACTGTACTAAGTATGTAACTGAAAAATACATGTACTTGCTTTGCAAGAATACATACAATTGGTTGGCTATGGGTTGGCATGAGGAATGGGGACAAAAATGAGATAAATGCAAAGGGTGTGTGGTGAAATCTGGTTCTGCAGGAGCGGAGTGGAGGCTGAGTGGTCAACCTATATTTCTGTGCACATTGTGCCATCTAGTGGGCATTCAGCTGCCCAAGTCCTGGAGCTGACATGAGACCTTGGCACCAAGACATCCTGGTCAGGGGCTGCCTGGCCGGGCCCCTGGAGCAGGGGTGAGGTGTGAGAGCTGGCTGGGGTTGGGTGGGGGCCAGGCACGGTCCACTGTAGGCCTGGCCATTGGGGCTGGCAGCCATCTCCGGTGCAGGGGTTGGGGAGGGTTCAGGTAGGCTCACCTGCTTCCCCAGAGGGGCCATCTGACATCTGGGCCAGCTCCTCACCACCTGCTGTGGCAGGCAGGTGGTTCCTGAGGAGGGAGGGGCTGAGGCTCAGATGCCAAATTCTCAAGTGCAGCCCTCCCTCCTGGCAGGAGCATTTGGCAGGATCATCACAAAAACAAAGAGGCGAGAAGAGAGAGAAAGTAGAGACTCTCTCTGAGTCTAGAGAGACCAATGAATAACTTAAGACACAGCACCCAGGAGAGTGTATAAGCACAGGCTGGTCACAGTGGCTCATGCCTGTAATCCCAGCACTTTGGGAGGCCAAGGCAGGAAGATCACTTGAACCCAGGAGCTCAAGACCAGCCTGGGCAACATAGACAGACCCCGTCTCTACAAAAAATAAAAAAATTAGCTGGTTGTGGTAGTGCATACCTGTAGTCCCAGTTCCTCGGTAGGCTGAGGTGGGAGGATTGCTTGAGCCCAGGAGTTCAGGGTTACAGTGAGCTATGATTATGCTACTGCACTCTAGTCTGGGCAACAGAGGAAGACCCTGTCGCAAAAAAAAAAAAAAAAAAGGACTGACCCTGGCAGTAGACTGTCAGGTTTCAAATCCTTCAGGCAAGTCCCTCATACCTCAGTTTCCCCTCCTCAGAACACAACAGTACCCCATCTTGTAGGGATGAAGTGAGTGAAAATAATGCACATAAAATACGGCCCCCTTCAGAGTGAGGGCTGTGTAAACGTTGGCTGCTCTTAGTATCTGTCACCCAACCCCTGTGAAGCTGACACTCTGCCCTTTACGCTTCCTGAGAGAAGGGGGGCGGGGGCTGTGGGGTATGAACGGAAAGCCCTGGGGACCACTAGCAGCAGGGCCTGGGAATGGACCATAGCCACGGGCCCAGGCCAGGGCTGCGGCACAGGAGTGGAGTGAAGCAGAGTGGGATCTGGGGCTGGAAACACCTCATTCTTGGGGTCTGCAAAATGCTTTTCCACCTACTGCCTGAGCCCCTGTGTTCTCCCAAATACCCGCAGCCAGGTCGTAGAGGTTGTGTGTGATCAGGATAAATAAGTCCCTGCCCAGCGGGGGGCTGGTAGCCTCGGTTACCTTCAGGGTCTGAGGGGCCCTTCCCTGCCCTGCCTCCCTCTGCAGCCTCTGTCCCCTCATTTATTTCAGCTGCCCCTTCCCCCTTCCCTAGCCTCTCCAGGCTCCCGCACCAGAGTCATCTTTACAAAGCACAGAACACCTCAGACTGTTCAAGAAACTTCCTTGGCTCCCCATTGCCTAGAGAGTCAATGTAGACATCCCGGGTAGGCGTGCAGAGTCCCTACCGAGCATCTGGCCCAGCCTGCCTTCCCACACCCACCTCCACTCCTTTTGCTCTCGGTAACTATATTGCCTCTCAGCTCCCAGACAGGCCACGTGTTCACGGCCCTGGCCTTTGCTCAAGCTATTTTCCTCCTTTTGGACACTCTTTCTTCCCGCTCTTCCAAAATCTTTCTCTTCCTTAAAGGCCCAGTTTGGTTGTCAGCTCCTCCACAAAGTCTTTCCTGAAAAATTGGCCACCCTCAGTCTCCTGTCATTAAACTGCTTGTCATTAATTACTTCCAAGTTACCACATTTTGGCACAGCCGGCCCCATGCCTGTTCAATGGGTAGAGGAAAGAAAACGTGAGCTTTATCATGAGACTGTATGGTGGAATCTCAGCTTGGCTACTCGCCAGCTGTGTGACATTGAGCAAGTTAGTTAACCTCTCTGAGCCTTGGTTTTCCCATCTACTGAATGGGGATAAAGCTCTCATCACACAACCCAAATTCCTCACCACAGCCTGTAAGGCCTTGCCTGACCTGCCCCTCTCCTCTCTCCTGTTGCTCACTGTGCTCCAGCCACATCAGCTTCCTGCTCTTCCTTGAACATGCCGAGTCTTTTCTTGCCTCCCTGTCTTTGTACCCGCTGTCCTCTACTTGGGACACTCTTCCTCCTCATCCTGTCTTCCACCTGATGTCCACTGCCACCTCCTCAGAGGCCCCTACAACCATCCTCCCTAAATCCCCATCCCTGTTCTGCTTCATCTCACTTTCTGTCTATTTCCTTCTAGGGCTTATTTCAATCTGTAAGTTTCCTACTTTTTGGCTTTGTTGTCAGCTCCACGAGGACATGGCTCTTCTCTCTGGGATAATGGGAGATGAATAGACTTGATAAGTCTTAGTACCGACCTCTCCTCTTCCTCTGGGTCGCACCTGCTTATCTGCGAGCCCCTTCAGGGCAGAGGGTTATATCTCATTGATTTTTGCATTCTTGGCACTGAGCACTGTGGGTGGCCTTTGGTCTGTATTTGCTGCCTGCCTGCCTGTCTGTCCATGTCTTCCCTCTCCTTTTCCCTTCACTGCTCCTGGTGGTCTCCTGATGGTTTCTAGAGAATGTCACAGGTCGCATGTGGGAGTGCCCCTGGGGGCTGGCCCCATGTCTCTTTTTTTTTTTGAAATAGAGTCTCACTCTGTTGCCCATTCTGGGGTACAGTGGCATTATCATAGCTCACTACAGCCTTGAACTCCTGGCCTCAAGTGATCCTCCTGCCTCAGCCTCCCAAATTGCTGGGATTATAGGCATGAGCCACCTCTCCTGACCCCCAAGACAGGATTTTAAATGGGGATTTTGGAGTATGTTCCTGGCCAGTAGTATTAGAGGCCTTGGTCATGCCCTTAGGCTCACCCTGGGCTGTAGGACAATACCTAGAGTGGTTTGGTCAAACCTGAGAGACCTGGAGAGGGCCAGGAGGGGGCAGTGATGCCTACGGGTCCCTCTTGAGGGAGCTTGGGCTGTGAATTGCCCAGGCTGAGTGCGGCCCACACGGTGTAATTCAGCCTCTTTTGGTTCGAGGAAAATTTCTCTCTGAACACAGACTGTCCCTTTCTGAGCTGATCCGGAAGTCTGATAAATGGGTGACTATGATGGCTCCATGTTACCCACCTCCCCTGGCACCAGGACATAGGGACCAGTCTGTTGGTATGCAGAGGCTGGCTCTCAAGGCTGTGGTACCCAGCCTGGAATCAGTGATGCTGGGGAAGAGGGAGGGCTGGAGCCCTCTGCCACTGTGGGAGAGGCAGGGAGAGACTGGGAGAGTGGCCCTGGCAGGGTGGACCCCAGGGCCCTTGTCCTCCTCGTGCCGGTCAAGCAAGTGAGGCCGGATTCACTCCCTGCCACAAGGGGGAGACGAGCTGGGGGGTGCAGAGCTGTGTTCCTCAGATTTGAGGATTTAGCAATAAAATTTCAAAAAGTCATTTTGAAAACTGATATTAGGGTTGCTGCCATCTTATTTTGTCAAGTACGGACATAAGGTTAATTAAAAATTAATTTCCTATTATTACATCCTAAAAAACAGACATTTTAATAACAAAAATAGGAAAAAGAATAGTCCTTCCCTGGGAAGGTCAATCAGCATTCTCTCCCTGACGTTTTGAGCTGGAGAACATGGTTAGAAACTAGCTCTTGGGAACTGTGGGGTTAGGAGTTTGGATGTGTGTGTGTCTGAGTGTGCGCGTGTGCCTGTGTGGGAAACAGTGTTGAAGCAGGCGGCTGCATAAACGGTGTGGCCAGAGGGACAGGGGTGCGCCCCTTCCCAGATAGTTCCTGGACAAGTCCAGGAATTCTTCAGTTACCTGTGTCACTTAGGCTTCCTGTGGATTCACTGGTTTTCTCTTTGAAAGTGCAAACACCCTGTGGGAAGGGAACCTGGACAAGTGCTGCCATGTGTGCGGCCTCCCAGGATGGTGTTTGTACTGGTGAAATCTGGTTGGGGTAAATGCCAAGGGCATGCACGGGGACAGTAGGAGAGGGAGGAAGGAAACCAACCCTCGCCGAGCCCTTGTTGTGCATCCAGTACTATGTTCAGGGTTTTTCCGTAACTCGTTTAATTTTCCCAGCAGCATGGAGAGTTGCTTCTATTTCTTTTTTTTTTTTTTTTGAGACAGAGTCTCCCTCTGTTGCCCAGGCTGGAGTGCCGTGGCGTCAGCCTAACTCACTGCAACCTCAAATTCCTGGGCTCAAGTGATCCTCCTGCCTCAGCCTCCCGAGTAGCTGGGACTATAGACATGTGCCACCATGCCTGGCTAATTTTTATATATATATATATATTTTTTTTTTGATTGTCCAGCTAATTTCTTTCTATTTTTTTAGTAGAGACAGGGTCTCACTCTTGCTCAGACTGGTCTCGAACTGCTGAGCTCAAACAATCCGCCCGCCTCAGCCTCCCAGAGTGTTAGGATTACAGGCGTGAGCCACCATGCCCAGCCAGAGAGTTTCTTCTTTTTATCTCCGTTTTACAGATTAGGAAACGGAAGCCCAGAAAGACACAGTGATTTGCCTGAGATCCCACAGCCAGTGGTGGAGTCAGATCATGCAGATCTGTGTGAACTCAAGGTCAGAGCTTTTATTTTTTCAGCAGGCCAAGGCACAAAAATTTTTAAAAACAACTCGAACCCCATGTCCTTTTCAGCATAGCACCTGGCAGTCTTGCTTTTGACTCGTTCTGTTCATCTGTGGCTGACTGTGGGTTGGCGGCTCCCAGCCCCTCAGAGGGCAGGGTCAGGAACTCGTGTGGTCCAGGCTATGTCCTTAACTTGTTTTTTGTTTTTTTACTTAAAAAATCTGCAGTGAAATACACATAAAATTTGCTATTTTAAAGTGTAGGATTCAGCAGTATTTAGGACGTTCGGAATGTTGTCTGGCCCTCACCACCGTCCGGTCCCAGTGCCCGTTAGCAGTCACTGCCCGTTCCCTGCCTCCCAGCCCCTGGCAACCACCGACCTGCACTCTGTCTCTGTGAATCTGCCTGTTCTGGACATTTCATATAAATGGAATTATACAACATGTGGCCTTTTGTGTCTGGCTTCTTTTTATTCAGCATAATGTTCTCCAGGTTCATCCATGTTGTAGCATCTATCGGTACTTCATTGCTTTTCATGGCTGAATAATAGTCCATTGTATGGATATACCACATTTTGTTTATCCATTCATCAGTTGGTGGACATTTCAGTTGTTTCCACCTTTTGGCTTTTTTTTTTTTTTTTTGCATTTTGAAACTTCATTAGGTAAATTCTCTTTGGATGCAGCCTAAGACAAGCAGTGTAGTATTTTTTATTATTATTTATTTATTTTTGAGATAGAATCTCACTCTTTTGTCTGGGCTAGAGTGA